>CM040836.1:35795725-35998251 GCA_022828995.1 Vimba vimba | reverse complement strand
TACAGGGAATAGTTATATAATATTACACATAACTAAAATTTACCCCTCACAGGAGGATAATATTAATTAATTTTTCATTTATTTTTCATTTATTTTTATTTATATTTATTATTATTATTATATTTTTTATTATTATATTTATTATTATTATTATTATTTTCTACTACTATTTTTTAATAATATTTTTTTATATATATTATTATCAATATTAATTAACAGAGTTGGTTAAGATAGTCTGGTGGCACAGTAGTTAGTCTTGGTTGGATAGGAACAGAGGGGCCCGGGTTCGAGACCAGGGAGCAATTAGTTATTTTTAGAATTGGTGAAGGACGGATTTATGAATAGATAAATAGGTTGGATTTGGGGGAATGATTTAGGGGAGTGGTTAGCACCAATGGATTGGGGACAAAGGGGCCCGGGTTCCAGACTAGGGATGAATTAAAGTTTTAAGTATGGGTTAATTAAGGAATATATTGAGGAATTAATGGGGAGAATTTGGAGAAATTATGGTGGAGTGGTTAGTACATGTTGGTTGGCAACAAGGAGCTCGGGGTTCGAGTCCAGTAGAAGTTGAAGTTTTGAACAGTTTATTTGGAGAGATATAGGGGTATGTGTGGAGGTAATAAAGTGGTGAGATGGCATAGTGGTAAGGTGTATGTGATTTGGAACAGGGAGGTCCGGGTTCGAGCCGGAGAGGGAGGGGGCATGTATCAGGTTTTGGTTCTGATACATAATACATTTTTGTAGTGGCAGAGTAAAAGGATAGGTTGGGGGAATGGGTGACACGAGGATGGTGACACAAAAAAAATCTAAAATCGAGGAGTAGGATAAGGGAAGTTGAGCTCGGTCAGAATTCTGGTTCACAAGATGGGATCTGAGTGGGCTGGATACAGCCAGTGGCTGGATTCTGAAATCGGAAACTTATTAAGGATAAAATTAAGGGATTCTTGGGAGTACAATGCCTGGCCAGGATTACCGGGCCAGGACCCTTTTTTTTGGGGTGTGGCTTGGTTCGCTGGTTGGGAGCAAATCTAATCAAAGATTTTGTACTCTTTAATAAAGAAAAGGATGGAATCTGTTATGGACATGGGTGACTCAGTCTCAACAAAAACATGCGGTGGCCAGTGCATTTCTGCGTCCTTCCTAATTTAAACTGGAAAGCCAGGAGAGCGATCCGGGGGAAGGGGTTGTCCTAAAACAAAAACCTAACCCTAATGTGGCAGAGAGACAGCCCTGGTAACTCACCGTCAGCGTCGTCGTCGACGCGCGCGCGTACACACACACACACACACACACACACACACACACACACACACACACACACACACACACACACACACCACCCGCTCGCTGCCAGTGCAAGCACAAAAGCAGTCCCAGCCCGCGCGTGTAGCCTGTCAGATACACCGCAGCCAATCAAATTACGGCGTTTCTTGTACTGTCGTTGTTTTGGCCGTTGGAATCGATCCAAATAGCAGCGCAAAGATCCAAATAGCAGTTCAAAGGAGCTTGCTAAATATTGGTGGGGACAAATTTGTCATCTCAAAATATTGATTGGGACTAGTACCTAGCGTCCCCCCCTAAACCTACGCCCATGGCTGTCAGAGACGTGGATCTCACACGCGCCTCACAAGTCATCACAACTCTTCACGTTCATCATAAGACTACTCTTATGTTATTAAGATACTAGACAAAAAGACATTTTGGCACAATTTTGTGTGTTATTGTTCGTTCAAGCTCAAAAGAGAACTGTATTCTGGCATGCGGTTTTGTGCGCACGCACGATATTAGCGCGAGTCTTATTAGTGTGTGTCACAGTCAGACATTCACAGGCAGCGCGTTCATTTTGGCATACATGCGTGTTCGTTCTACCGCAAAAGAGAACTGGCGCGCGTCTATTTGTGGCTCGTGTCGTGTGTGTGTGTGTGTGTGTGTGTGTGTGTGTGTGTGTGTGTGTGTGTGTGTGTGTGTGTGTGTGTGTCAGGAGGACATTGAGTTATTTTTTGTCTTATCGCGCATGAATGGTTTAAAAGCATTTGCAAGAATAGCGGGATCATGTAACACTAGCCAAAGGATGCTGCGTTAACAGGGTTCCTGCAGGTTTCAGTTAGTCAAATTTAAGACATTTTTAAGACATTAAGACCATAAAGATTGAAATTTAAGACCTACACGACGCATTGCCAAAAAATATTCAAATCAAAGAATTCATTTTATTTCAATGAATTCAGTAATTGAAAAAGCATTAACTTAATTTACAGATAAAGCAATCACATTAGTAACCTTCCAGACCCAACAACGCGTGTCAGAGAAAATAACAGAATAAGATATAATTTTTTTAATAGAAAATTGTACTTTTCATATTATAGGCCTAGTGTAAAAAAAACATAATTAGTTGATTTTAGTTGATCATAGTTGATCATAACTAGAGATGAAATGGCATGAACATTTCATTTAATTATTATAGTGCCAAAAATTATCACTGTTATCACAGAATCCTGTTCAAAAAGTACTAATACTACACAATGAAATCAATTCGCCAAGTTTTATGTCGAAAAACAGCAACAAATAAAATTAGCATCAATACGCACTAAAATAATACGATTAAAAATGATAGCCAGATTTTAAAAGTGTCTTGCAACGTTATATACTACATGTACAAGTTCAAATAAAGTTGACAAAAAAGGTTTTTATAAAAAGATAAACCTCACATATTTCAGACTTTTACTCAGTCAAAAAAAAAAATTTAAAGTATAGGCTAATTCTTTTTATATAAAATGATTTAGTGACATTTACAATACACTTTAGCTTATCTTTTATTATTAATAGTAAAATTCGGTCCGATTTTCCCGTGGCGTTGCTATGCAACTCCACAATGACAAAAAAGTTTTAGTGGCTAATGGATTTCCACCGCCGAAAAACGCTTGCTGTACCTCTGTTACAAGATTTATTTACGGAGAAGAGAAAAACACCCGTAGTGTTTGGGTGCACCCGCATCCTTGTCTTTTTTTGCTGCGCCTGGAAAAAAACGAGCGCGTCGCTTCAATTAGAAGCGCGCTTACCGCGAGCAGGCATTTGAATGAACTTGAGCGCGAAAAAGACGCGATATGTGAACTGCCTCTTGGCGAGCGACTTCGATACTTTTTTGCTACTTTGTAAATAACTTTATGCGGCCAGCATTTCTGGAAATGAAACGAAGGTAAAATCTTTTTTAAGACCTGACTAAATGAAATTTAAGACCGCGGATGAAAATCTGGCTGTTTTTAAGACGTTTTAAGGCCTTAAATAAGACTCCGCGAGAACCCTGGTTAATTGAGCTAATTTGTTTATTTAATATAAAATCGCAGCATTTTGCGTGATATAATCGCGTAGGTTTCAAATCGCGATTACAATACGATTAATCGTGCAGCAACTAATCTAAGGGTGTATTCACACCTGCCTCGTTTGGTTCGATTGAATCGAACTCTAGTTCGTTTCCCCCCTTGGTGTGGACCTTTTGGGCAGGTGTGAATACAGCAATCGAACTCGGGTGCGGACCAAACAATCGAACCGAGACCCAGCTAAAGACAGGGCCGCGGGAAGAGGTTTTAGGTTGGGGGTGCTGATTTTTTTTTTTTTTTTTTTTTTTTTAGGGGGGGGGGGGGGCGTCACCACTTTTGAATAAGAAACAATAGCCGCTTTCCGACCAAGTAGTTCTAGGAACTTAGAACTGTTTAGAAGTGGACAGTTCCTAGAACTAAGAACTACTTTCCCCCAAACTCGGTTTTGCTGTTTGCGTTCGCGCTGGCCAAGTGGCCATAGGAACTGGTAGGAGGGGTAAGGGAGTGACGCAAGCACGGTGACTTTTATTTTGACGGCGCAACGGACCTTTATTTTGGCGGCGCTGAGAACGCCAGAGCAAACAATTCTCACATTCTCTGTGTTTATTAGTTAGCGATCTGTCTAACAGTTCTGTTTAATATCATATTAGATAGAACTGTTATAGAAAGTAGACAATATATGAAAAAAGGTTATTAGCCTATGCCGTGTGGTTGATGTCCAGTGTTGCTAGCTGAGCAGAAATACATAATCATGTTAGGCTTGGTCCCCTCAAAGTTGCGTTGGATTTTCTCTTCAGCATAAAGGTTTAGAGACCCATCTATCACTGTTTTCCATGTTTGTAGTTTATGGAGTAAATATAGGCTATAATCTGTGTGTTTACATTCTAGCTGTTTTAAAAATGGCGGGTACTGGTGTTCCGTGTGCGTTCGGTCAATCAGCGTACACTAACGTCACGGGTAGTTCATATAGTGCTGGTTTAGACCCTACTATGAAGTAGGACCTAAATTAGTTCCTACAAATGGAGTTCCTAGAACTAAAATCGTTCCTAGTTCCTGCGGTGCGAACACGCCGACATCCGGGTACTTTAGCCAATAGTTCTAGGAACTGTGAAAAGGTTCCTCCGGTCGGAAAGCGGCTAATATCAAGACTATAAAACTCGTCCAAAAAAACGCACAAACACTCCAACCACCTGACTGCACATTACATTTTTTACTTCATTGATTCTGCTTTTATTTGTAATGCAATGGACCGGTCAATGGGACATAAATGAATCCTTAAAGGATGGCACTTTATGGGACATTTTCACAAAAAGAATAAATAACTTACCGTAGCCTATTTTATAAGTCGCTCCGGAGACGCATATCAGTCAAAAAATGCGCCACGAGGAAGAAAAAACATATATAGCCTAAGTCGCACTGGACTAAGTTGCATTTTTTAAGAAATGTATTTCACAAAAAAAAAAAAAAGTTACAGACAGTTCTCCGTTACGGACGTGAGCGCTCTAAAGCTGCACTAAAAGAATGTTTTAAAACTTTCACAGAGACCTCAAACTGAAAGAACAAAGTCTTTAAATTTAATTTCGTTTTGTATTAATTGTATCTTAATTTTAATCGATGTTTTATCAACAAATTGTCTTGATTTAATAAGAAGTAGGCTAAATATAGGCTATTAGAAAATAGATAATCAGGACACGGAGGCGCTGGCGAACCCGGAGCTCGTCTCATAAATGAACCGAAACTCAGCGTAGGCCTATAAGGGTTAGGGTCACAGACCTGAGACATATAGATAGCTTGAAATGTCTACTTTTAAGCAGAACAATTCAAAATGAAAGAAAGCAGACTGCGCAGCTTATGTAATTCGTATGAAATGTGTATTTCTCTCTGATGGCGCTGCGAAGATCGCATGTTTTCCTTGATTGGTTTTCCCTGAAGAGAATTACATTGTTGAAAACGAAAGTAGAGTGACGCACGTTCATTAGCGTGATGAGAGTTCCGTGTCTTTATTAAACTCCAAACAAAATGATTTCCATTTCCATGTCATCCACCCTCGATTAATTGGAATGGAATGTTTTTATTACTTGGCTGCTACAAGCTCTCCCAGTCTAGGGTTGGGAGAGGATAACAGGACTAAATTAAATCAAAACGTAAACATAAACGAAAACGTGGAGAGTTCCCTTCAGTCCTCTGCCCCAGAAATGTGAGCCAACACTTAAATGCAATAAATTAAATTAATTTATTTTGCTTAGACAAAGAAAAACGGAAGCATTCAATTTCAGGAGAAGGTTATACCAAAAAAAAATAAATAAATAAATAAATCCTCTGGGAGTACAGAGAGATGCAGGGAGGTGTTGGAGTCAGTCACGGTGGGCTCTGAGGATAGAGTACTCTCAGGTGGAAAACGTCTTTCGTCAGCTGAATTCACGTAAGGCCACCGGCCCGGATAACATCAGTGCCTCTATCCTGAAAACTTACTGTAAGGAGCTAGCCCCAGTGTGGCAACACATCTTCCAACAGTACACATACTGTCCCCATGGCCTGGAAGACATCGCACATCATCCCTCTACCAAAGAAATCATGCCCCAAGGAGTGTAACGATTTCAGACCGGTAGCATTAACATCAGTATTAATGAAGTCATTGGAAAAAATCATATCCTCTGTACTCTCTCAGTCTGTACAGGACATACTGGATCCGTTCCAGTTTGCATATAGGCAACAGCGCAGCACGGAGGATGCTGTTGGCACGCTCATGCATTTGGTCTCAAAACACCTGGATGCTCCAAAAATAAAGCCATATGCCAGGGTGCTGTTCATCGACTTCTGCATTTAATACAATAAAACCGGACATATTGTTATCTAAAATGGTTCAAATGGGTATAAAACCATATTTCGTTCACTGGTACTGTTCTTTCCTCACTAACAGGCTGGTCAGGGTCAATAACACCTATTCCCCCATGGTTACAACCAGCTGCGGTGCCCCACAAGGTTGTGTTAGCTCTCCTTTGCTCATCACGCTTTATACCAACGATTGTGTTACCTCTGCATCTAACCATCATATCATCAAATTTTCCGATGATACTTGCACTTGTAGCTCTGATGAAGGAGGGAGAGGGGGCCGATCTCTATGTGGAAACGGTGAATAATTTGGTAAAGTGGTGTGATCTAAATGCCCTTAGGGTTAGGGTTACACTAACCCTAGTCCGAAAAACGGACGGGAAATTCTCTGCCAGATCCGACTTCTGTGTAGCACTAGGTTTGTATGATACAACTGGTCTAGGAAAGACTGCGCCACCCGCAAGGTCATTTAACAGATTCAGATCAACGCCCTGTACAGGCAACTGTGGACGCACTGCTAACTTGACCACACCAGTCACAATATCAGATTCTAGATACGCAGTATGAAGTGGCACATTCACACAGTGCATTTCAATTCCACGAATCAGCACGTCATTACCCGTAAAAGAGTCATCAGAGAAAGGCAATATACTCCCAGATATAAAGGATTGTGCTGCACCCGTGTCACGTAAGATTGTTACAGTTTTAAAACCAGAATCAGGAGATAGGGAGACTGTGCCTTCAAATAAGAAAGGGTGATAACTCTCTCCACCAAGAGAGTTGCCATTACACACGGTGTGCTATGTTTTTGGGTTTGGAAACCGCGCTCTTCTGTTTCCAAGCCTTACAGTCCGCAATCAAATGGTTTGGATCAAGGCAGAAAAAACAAACTCGCCTATCACCATTGTTTGGAAGTTTACGTGCAAATTTAGATGCGGTTTCACTTTTAAATGAATGTACTGCACGTGGTGGCCCATCCGACCCGCGTATTATACACGCACTGTGCGCAGCACTATACGGTTTGAGAATGGACACAAGCGGTCCGAGTTTTGTCGAGAGCCGGAGGCGGCACGAAATTAGACGGAGGTGGCCGCCTCATAATTCTCTATGCAGGAAAAACCCTGCGTAATTTTCTGTAGAATTTGTTCTGCAGAACTTAAATATCAGTTATCGGCATGTACGGTCAAACCTAAATATCGATATCGGTAAAATCCACTATCGATCGACCTCTAATAAAAACCATAACACTGAACACTGCATGAAAAGAGGTGTATCCGGACCAGTATACTCCTGTATACACTGCTGAAATTCGGAAGAATCCGGGAGTATACTGGCCGGATAGCTCAAATTCCATGGGTCTGTATATCCGTATACATCCGAAATGATACCAAATCGGATGTATGTTGTGGACGTATACTTCCGTGCTACAGCCATTTGTTGCCATGGCAAGTAATCCCTCAAAGGTTTTTTCAAGAGAACATTTTCACACTTTTGTGCACCTTTTGGCCTTCCCCCCTATTGGTCCTTTTCTTTTAAAACCACTCCCATTACCCAGACCACTATTGGAGGACAGGACACATTGAAAACCCAGGAAAGTGATTTGATTGGTTACTTTTAGAACATAACCCACTTATTATTTAACCACTTAGCCTTATTGCACAGTGATTTGATTGGTTATAGGCCAGCAGATATTGCTCAGTATACACTAAACCCCCCTTACCCCAATTTTAATACATTCAAATATAATTTTAAAAACACACACAAAGAACAATGAGAAAGTCTGACATTTTTATTAAGGTAAATATAACATTCCAAAGAGCATTATAAACAAGCATTAAAAAGGAATGGGGGAACAAACATATTTGAAGGGATGAAAATGTAAAGGAACAAAAACAAATATAACATGAACATTCCAAAGAACATTATAAACATACATTAAAATTAATGGGGAAAAAGAAATGTGAACAAAGGTGTAAAGAAAAAAAAAAGAAAAAACGTGGAGATAAACAACATGCACATCAAAAAGGAACAAATATACAAAGTATACAATATAAAACGAGATCAATAAATAAATATAGAAATTAAAGTGTACATATGTTTTTTCAAACTGCCATGATGCACTGGTGGTGTGACGTAGCGTGGGTCAGCCTCTAGTCTGGTTTGTAGTACCTGGCAGAGAGCAGATAACTCTGTGGTTCTGTTTGGTGGAGACCTCAGCATCCACACTGGCCTTCCATCAACAATAGCATCATCTTCATCAGACATCAGTTCTGTTGTTGCAGTCTTCCACAGTTCCCTTTATGTGTTGGGTTTGTACAACACTGGCAAAACATAACAGTAATTTAACCACTAAAACAGAGAGGAGGATACATTCTGAAACATTACATTCTGAAAAACAAAAACTAAAAAAACTGCTTAACCAGTTTCTTAACTTACCCGTCTCTTTCGTTGATGGTTCTTTGCAGTGTTCTTCATAGTGTTTCTTTTCTGGGCCTTTTCAGGCTGAGCCAAAGAATACCTTCTCTGCAAAGTCTCAAAATACGTCTTGCAACCTGTTAAATAAATCATAAATAAATGTAATGCCAATAAAAACAGAGGACATTAAAATTATTACAACATCTTTAAGATTACCTTTTGCACATTCAGGGTCAACGTCTGTAAAAGTTGTCCTTAATTCTTCGAAGAGATAAGTGGTCACAGCCAGGTTATGTGATGAATTTATTCTGGGGGAAAAGGTTGCAGGCATCATTAATGAAATTCAGTTTTAGTATTTCAAATCCATATAGTAGTAGATTAAACTAACATTTGTTATACAATACGCAGTCTTACCCGGTTTGTGGATCGTATTTGTGTGGGTTGTTCTCTGAATTATGGAGGCGCTTTACGGATTCCTGTAAAGTTTGAAATTAAAAAGCGTTGAAATGGATTCACAATCTGCAAGAACCACAAAACTGAATTTTCAGTTTGAATAAGTTGGCCATCACAGTAAACATAATGGCTCGTTTCCACTGAGCGGTACGGTACGGTACGGAACGGTACGCATTTATTTGCGTTTCCACTATCAAAAGTTGTGAATGGTACCAAAATGCCGAACCGTACCGCACCACTTTTTAGGTACCCTTCCATTGGGGTACCTAGCACAGTGGAACGGTACTAAAAGGTGGAGCTAGACTCACTGCAGGACGTTGATTGGTTGACAGAGAATCGTCACTTGCGCGTGCTACAAGAGGAATGACAACACAAGAAGCGCCATTTTTTTATATAAAGTTTAATATAATACTACTGTTACTGTATCACGAAATGTAATTTTAAGAGTTTTTCAGGCGAGAATGTAGTTGTTTAAAGCTCAAATCTGTGGTTTATTTATAAAGATGATTATTTTTTTCCCCGGTTGTGAGATCCATGCGGTCAGCGGGCGCTCGGCGCTCATGTTTCCCGGCTGGATGAGCCTTTCCTCGGCTAGTCCTCGGCGTTCGTCGCTGACTCCGACGGTAGTGGTTAAACATAAGATATAATGCGTCTTGTGTAGACCTAACGGGCGATCTTTGGTCCCGTGAATATATAATGAGTTCCCTGTCAATCGTTTTGGCTGAGGGCTAAGTTTAGTTAACGTTATTTGTGTTTAACTTTACTTGTAATGTTAGACTATAGAGCGCTGCATTTGGATATTTGACTGAATTGTTTGCTTTATTTCTTATTGTATAGCTTCTTGTACCTTTTACTTAAACTTTTATATAGGCTATTATTGATAAAACTGAAATTTTACAAAAATAAATATGGTTTCTTGTCATTTTTAGATTATCACTGATGTTTATTGCAACATTTGTACAAATGCATATATTGCCTGGAATATGTTTATTTTATTTTATTTTTTTAACGAAAACAGGTAACGTTAGGGTTGTGTTTTAAATTTCGTTATGTTATAAATAGAATAACTTGTGACAAACATGTCGAGAAGCAAGAACAAGATCTGCTGTATGTCATCCATTGTAGTTTACTATGTTCTTCTTCGCGCGAAAATGACGTCGATCGAAACACCACGCCTATCAAGTAAGGGTACTGTTGGCAGTGGAAACGCTAGCCAGATCATGGTTAACAGACCCGAACCGTACCGTACTGTCCCGTACCATACCGTACTGCTCAGTGGAAACGAGGCAAAAGAGACAAAACATATCAGTTCATAAGTCTCTAAGATGTCAGTCAGCGCCTCTGATATCTTACCGGTTCGTGCCGCCTTCTGCCTATACAAGGCCACCAGTGCAGGTGTGTGTTGGTCAAGCACAGCATAGAACTGGTTCCGTATGTTGACGTTTGTGATGCGTTGGAACTCAGCACAAAGCTACAAAAACAAACAAAAATAATTATATAAAAAGACTAATACTCGATTTGCAACAGAAAACACATTTGTGATGCAACATGTTCCATTAAAATACATTGTTGAGCAACATGGTCACATGCAAAGTGATAGTTCTTACACACAGTGAATAGTGGCATTTGATGTTCCACTTGAATGTGATACATATTAAAAATTTGGCAGTGAAATATGTGTGAAGACTGGCAGAAAAGAGAAGTGAGTCTGTTTTACCTGTGATTCAATCCGAAGAGCCGGCCATTTCCCCAAGAAGTCCTTCACCTGCACAGATAAAACAATCAATATGAAACCAGTCAAATTATGCAATCAACCTCTTTAACCCTCGTGTTATGTTGGAATTCTGTGCACTCCCCTTATGGTCCGGGTCAAATTGACCCGCATTGGATTCAATACAATTCCTCAAAAATCACACTATGAAAAACAACAAAGATTCAGGTTCAAACTGTAAACTTTTAATATCAGCATTTGTCAAATATTCCAAAAAATATATATCTGAAGATATGATTTAATGAAAATGTTTTTTAACCATTTTTTAAAACTATTTAAAATTTGAATATACGTTATATTTATATATATTTGCATATACATTTTTTCAACTTTTTTTTTTTTTTTTTTGCTTAGAACATCATAACTGAACAATTAATCAATTAATCTGAGCTCATTTTTCCTGCTGTCTATGTCGAAGTCTCAAGATATTTCAGATATCGTGAATATATAAATGAGAGCTTATTTTACTATTTGTGTCTGTCAAAGATTTTCATTTGTAATTTGCAATTAATTCTGAACTCCATGATTTAGCTTTTTCAAGTGTGTTTGGTTTGGGTTAGAGCACTTTTAGATACACTTACACTTTAGAACTGGAGTTAATGCCCTGACATACATAAAATAAATGTTTTTATTTTGTGTCTGTACAGTTGCTTTTGAATAGCTGCCTATGATGGACATCACAGACGTAATAGTCATTTTGTTTGTATATGTCAAAAAACACTAGCATGTTGAAACTTTGCATGCATGTTCATGATGATAAATGAGAAAAAGTCACAAAATATCAAGAAAAAAAATGTTTAATATTATTTCAGGTAGCTTGAAAAAATAAATTATAGGTAATTTTTACCATCTGTGGCTGACAAAATATTTTTCTGCATTGAAATAAGTGTGGAAAACCTATTTTTTTAGCTTCATAATGTAGTAAAAAAATAAAATAACAAAATATAACCAAGAAATGTTATTATTTTGGGTCCGTACAGTTGCCTTAGAGCGTTAAAATATGCGGGTCAAATTGACCCGCGAACATCACGAAAGGAACATTTATTTTGTTTGTATATGTCAAAAAACACTAGCATGTTGAAACTTTGCATGCATGTTCATGATGATAAATGAGAAAAAGTCACAAAATATCAAGAAAAAAAATGTTTAATATTATTTCAGGTAGCTTGAAAAAATAAATGATAGGTAATTTTTACCATCTGTGGCTGACAAAATATTTTTCTGCATTGAAATAAGTGTGGAAAACTAAATTTTTTAGCTTAATAAGGTAGTAAAAAAATAAAATAACAAAATATAACCAAGAAATGTTATTATTTTGGGTCCGTACAGTTGCCTTAGAGCGTTAAAATATGCGGGTCAAAGTGACCCTCGAACATCACGAAAGGAACAGTAATTTTGTTTGTATATGTCAAAAAACACCAGCATGTTGAAACTTTGCATGCATGTTCATGATGATAAATGAGAAAAAGTCACAAAATATCAAGAAAAAAAACATAGGTTAACCAGTATTTCCAACAACTAGAAAATCTAAACGGGTCAAATTGACCCGCAACATAACACAAGGGTTAATGACAAATTAATGATACAAAATTTCAAGTGAATGTAACTTACCGATAAAGTTGCTCTCTGGTGACAATGTAGGTCTGCACATGCACACAAAAACAGACAGCAAGAGATTTAATTTTTAAGAGACGTTTGATTGATGCTAATGAATTAAAATAAAAGAAATGGTGAAAAATAGTTACAGCCTAAATTAACATTTGAGTCACCTTGATTTTGGGGATGCTCACTGCACTCCTTCCACTTAAACCTATAATAAAAAAGACGTTTGTAAAGGGTTTAATAAAAACTTGCATAGTTCATTCGGTAACTATTATGTCCATAACCTTAACTTTGTTTGAGTAAAAGTTAACGTAACTGCTAAACGTTAGCCACTAGCAGGTGCATGTAGATAACATCACATTGAACTTGCCAGAGCAGGGCGCTTAACACAAACAGTAGGACTCAAAACACACTCAAAACACACTCAAAAACAGAAGGACTATCTCTTGCTGAAAAGAGTTATTGACTAACGTTAACATTATTGCCCTGCCACGACATTAACAGTACACAGGATATTATCTGTAACTAGCAGGCGGACTGACGGCAATCGCGCCCGCGGCACCGCGCTTGCAACTTAAAAATAGCCTCGTCTAACAGTCAAATGTCACGTGTAATATGATATTCTTACAATACAACAAGCAAAGTAGTTTTGAAGTGTTTTGGTTTACTTACAAGTTGTTTCATTCTTGATACACGTCGCTCGAGAGGGTAGCCATCTTGGATAGATTTTTCAGGTAACGTCAGCTGCACGTCATGACGTCATATCACGTGATCGACAGTACACTTTAAAATAGTGAGTAAACCAGCGGTGTTCACTCAGAAATGCTGAGGCACTCAAACATAAAAATACATTTTTGTTCATAGACATTAATAGTTTAAAGGTGGATTAAATCAGCAAGAGATTTTAACTGTAGTGACCTCAGTCTTCAATTCAGTGGAGTAGAAAAGCTCAGGTTCCTTCTACCTTTTTAATAAATATCAAGTCACCTTTATTTATACAGCGCTTTTTACAATACAGATTGTTGCTTTACAGAGATAACAGGAAAATAATGCAAGACAGTTTGTTTCCAGAAGAAAATAGCTTCACAGTCCAGCTTAAGTCAGTTCAGTGGTGATTAATGTCAACGCAGGCAGATCAATAATATTGTTGAATATTAAATTAAATGTCCCCAACTAAGCAAGCTAAAAGCCAATTGTAAAAAAGGTGACAATTGTTGTTGTCTGCAATTTGTAAAACTTCACAATAAAATTTGAGATATTCTGAAATGTTTGGTTCATTTTTCTTTATTTGTTCCATTAAATTTATTGCTGGGAAAAAAATTAATCGCATCCAAAATAAAAGTTTGTGTTTGCATAATATATGTGCGTGTACTGTGTATAATTATTTTGTATATATAAATACACACATATGCATGTATATATTTAAGATTTTTTATTTTATTATTATAATTTTTTTTAATTATTTATATTTATATATAATATAAATTATGTATAAATGTATATACAGTATACATGTAAATATTTCTTAAATAAATACATGCATATGTGTGTATTTATACATAAAGAATAATTATACACAGTACACACACATATATTATGCAAACACAAACTTTTATTTTGGATGCGATTAATTTTTTCCCAGCATTAATTAAATTCCTTTGTTTATTTCATTAAATATTCAGATGTTTTGAACGTATATGTTCAGACTGGGTGTTTATTTTGTCCTGTTTTTATAAAAAATATTTGAATAAGAGACTTTTTTTTCATGCAGTGGTTTTAAGGCCCTGACACAGGCGACGTGAGCCAACCCTAGAGTCGGCTTTAGTCATTGCTAGTTCTTTGACGTCGGTTTTGTGTTTCAGGTCCTTAAGAATTTATTTATTTTTCTGTACAAAAAGCTTGTTTGCTTTAGCCTATAGTAATCCAGAGATAATTCTCAACCCTGAAGTCCTCCCTGGCCACCCCTCCCTCTGAGAACAGCCAGCACCTTTAGTGTCAGTCATTAACATATGAAAGGTCTTCACACCTAACAGTTGTCAGTCCTCTCACACCCAGCAGTGTTTCAGCTGTATATGTCCGTGAAATTTCACGGATTCCTGTATATGTCCGCATATGTGAGGTTTCCGGGTTTATCTGGTCCATGTTACTCTGATCCGCTTTTTCCCGCATACATCCGGCAAACATCAAATTACACAGGAGTTTACCATGCCCGTATTTTGCCGGATTTGAGTCTTTTCATGCAGTGGAATATTCAGCCAAATTATTAATCTGACTGCACTGACCCTATTGGATGAGAACTGGAGGATGACATCACTGTTCTCTGAAGAACAGCTTTATAGATGGACTTCACTAATTTAGTAATGGATGATGATTCCCAGCTCAAAGCCCCTGGCTGCTCAGTGTTTTACAAGGCTTTGTTTAGGCATGCGCCGATACCAATACCAGTACCGTTCACACATCGACTGACTCTCATCTCCACCTGAGCCCCTTTATCTCATTATGTTTCGTAATGATCACAGTTTGGAGATGAGAAGCACCACAGTCTCAGTTCTGTTTTCCAGCGATAGAACAAAACTGCACAAAACTGGCTTTTCTGAAAGTCCCTCACACACACACACTTATCTACTGGAGCTCGAGTGCAGATGTGTCGCTGAGTTTGACGGGCTTGTTCTCCCTATAATGAAGGAAAGTGCTTCTTTGTTCTAAACTGCTGGTTTTTAAGATATAGCCTGATGTTTTAGATACGGCTGGTTTTAATTAAATTATTTTATCTGCAGCATTACTTCCACCACAGTGCTAATATGGATACCTAGCTGGCTAGCTGTGTGGTTCCACCTGGATCCACTCTGAAAAAAAGCCACTCTGGAAAAAGCTCCTCTCACGGACTTTGTGACTTTCTGTTTTGGTGTTGAACCATGGATACACTCAAACTATTTTGCATTCTCTCAGTACTTTTCTCATATTTCTCAGTGCCTCGCGTTACGTCATGTGTAGTCAAACAACAAGTCCTAGCTCAGTTAGGTAGTAAAGCAGACCATGTCTATTCACATGATAGAGACTCTGCCTCCTTAATGATTTTACGGACTTTTGGGCAAATGCCTGACAAATTCTCTGTTGCCCCAGCTGTCATGTTTTATGATGAGAACGCTTATTAGAATTATTGCTTTACCTAACAAACTGCACTCAACTATTGTTAAAACACCATTACTAAGCTGTGCTCTGTCGGGCCTTGATTATATTACTGCTTATGATCTCTGGTAATGTTCATGTCCACCCTGGCCCGTCTTCTTCTTCTGATGTTCTTTCTGGTGTTGCTTCTCCTATGGGTCATGTGGCCTTGAATGACCTAAGTTTTGAAGACTTTTGTAAGCGCAAAAATCTTGGCTTCCTGCATGTAAACACAAGAAGCATATTACCTAAACTGGACCAGCTTAAAGTATGGGTTGAGAGTTCTAGACCTGATGTCTTAGTGATCACCGAAACATGGTCCCTCTACCCTTAACTGGTTACAACCTGTTTCGCCTGGATAGGTCATCTAAGGGTGGGGGGGTGGCAATTTTCACCAAAGAATATCTTCAATGTAGTATAGCCCTGGCAAAGTCTATACCCAAACAGTATGATCTTCTTGTCCTTAACATTAAATTATCAAACAGCTTTTCTTTATCTGTGGCTGGCTGCTATCGCCCTCCATCTGCACCAGCATGTACTCTAGAGGCCTTAGGCAATGCTCTTGTACCTTTCACCAGGTCTGAGTTGATCCTACTGGGCGATCTAAACTGGGACATGCTTAAGCCCCCTGAGAAAGTTGTACAACAGTTCGACTGCCTAAACCTTCACCAAATCATAAACCTGCCTACTTGAGGACTTATATGAGGACAACACAAAAAATTGTGATAAGGCCACATTGATAGATGTTGTGCTCACTAACGCCCCACTCTTGTACCAACCGGGTGTTTTTTGCAATGATCTCAGCGACCACTGTTTCACTGCCTGTGTTAGAAAACAACTTTTTGTCAAACAGCCTGTCATAATCACTACTAAGCATATCCTAAAACTTTTTGACGCTCAAGCTTTCTTGTGTGATTTGGCCCATGTGAGTTGGTATAGAGTCAGCCTGATTCCCACTGTGAGTGACACATGGTTGTTGTTTAAAGACCTTCTTACTGCAGTGATCAACAAACATGCGCCATACAAAAAGATACGCATAAAAAACCGCAACAGCCCATGGGTTAACCGTGACCTAGCTGTTCTGCTTCAACAAAAAAATTCAGCCTGGCGCAAAGCCCGCAAGACACAATCTGCTGAAGACACTCTTTTATTTAGACAAATCAGGAACAAGGCCACACGGCCTTTTTTATTAAAATTGCTGCCCCTGTCATTGCGGCTCCATTAACAGCACTCATTAATCTCTCCATCCATACATCCGAGATTCCACCGGCTTGGAAAGAAGCGGTGGTGCTTCCACTATATAAGGGCGGTAATCAGGCTGATCTAAACAATTACAGGCCAATTTCAATCCTGCCTTGTGTGTCTAAAATTGTGGAGAAACTTATCAACAAACAACTTATCAATTATCTGAACACTTACGATATCATATCCGGGGCACAGTCTGGCTTCCGATCAGGGTATGGTTGTGTTACAGCTACCACTAAAGTACTCAATGATATTACATCTGCGTTAGATACCAAACAACACTGCGCTGCTATATTCATTGACCTTGCAAAAGCTTTTGATTCTGTGGTCCACAACATACTCATTGACAGACTCAGCAGCATTGGTGTCACTGATCACTCACTGGTTTGGTTCACAAATTTTCTTTCACACCGGGTTCAAAGTGTAAGATTAGAAAACCTTGTATCTTCCCGATCTGCTCTCTTCCGATCATCAGGGGTGTGCCCCAAGGTTCTATCCTTGCTCCAAATCTTTTTTTAATTTATATTAATACCATTCCATCGGCAGCTGGCAATTCTTTCATTCACTGATGATACAGTTCTTTATGCCACAGGTCCCTCCCCTGATGCTGTTCAAGCTACTCTGCAAGAAAGCTTTTACCAACTTCAACAATCCTTTACACAACTCAACCTCAGTCTCAATACCTCCAAAACAAAAATCATGTGGTTTCACCGAAAGGGTACTACGCCTCCACCAGCACTTAACATCACCACCTGTAATGGGGCTACTTTAGAACAAGTCACTACATATAAATACTTGGGCATCTGGTTGGACACATCTCTTACTTATTCTACCCACATATCTAAGCTGCAATCTAAGGTTAAAGCCAAGCTTGGTTTTCTTTACAGAAACCGCTCTTCATTCACCACTTCTGCCAAACTTACTCTTATTCAAATGACCATCTTACCCATTTTAGACTACGGAGACACCATTTACAGGGTTGCTTGTAAATCCACCTTGTCAAAACTTGACACTCTTTATCATTCCGCTATCAGGTTTGCCACAAATGCTCCGTCCAACACACACCACTGCGCTCTTTACACATCTGTCAACTGGTCCTCCCTTCACAATCGCCGTAAAATTCACTGGTTCACTTTCATTTACAAGACCATTCTTGGCCACTCACCGCCTTACTTAGGTCACCTGCTGCAGCCAAAGCCCGTCACTTATGATACCCGGGCTTCACTTTATCTTCAATTAATAATCCCCAAAACCAAAACAGCCATCGGTCTAATATCATTTCAATCTGCTGCCGCTCGGGACTGGAATTCGCTCCAAAATACTCTCAAAATTGATAAGCAAATTTCAACTTCATCATTTAAATCTGTTATTTCACATCTGTTCACGGACACATGTAGCTGTTTCTCTTCATAGTCAAAAATAAAAATAATAAGGAGGAAAAGGAAGAGAAAAAGGAGAGAAGAAAAGGAAAGAAGAAAAGAAGGAAGGGGAAGGGAGGAGAAAGAAAGAAGAAGGTTTTTTTTTTTTTTTTCCCTCAGCTAATATTTTTATGTAGCTCCATTCATCATTTCTATATACATATAGCTGGTCAATGTGGTCTGTTGTCTACTGTGTTGAGTTTTCAATTGTATTTATGTAATTGCTTACTTGTAAGTATTTATAATGTTTTGTACTTTTTAACTCTACTTCCCCTTTCCCTAAGTGGTTATTCCACTTGTCAGGCCGCCATTGTAAATAAGAACTTGTTCTTAATGACTTGCCTGTAAAAATAAAGGTTAAAAAAAAAAAAAACACTGTCATTCCTTAACTTTGTGCTGCATATGAGGAAAACGCATCTAGAGCAACAACAGCGACTAAGTGAAGTGTTCATGGCTGAACTTACTCCACTGGTACTCCTGCAAACATCAGTATCCATTTACACTGATGATGTCCTTTTGATTTGGTCTGGTTCAGAGTCGGCATTGCACTATGGAAGGCATTTTCTGCCAAATTTAAATAAATAAATTAAATGATTAAAATTAAAATTAAAACCAGATTAACGATTTCATTACAGAAAACTGTACGCAAAATATGTGACAAAATTGAGAATGAAATTAAATTATTTCATTTTCACGGTGACAGTGCATCATCCCTGTCGAATTGAAAAATAAAATGCAATTGGTGATTTCACATTTCATTTTCACTGCAGTCTCGAGGCAAGACTGCCGATATTAAAATGAAAAGCAAAACGTGAAAAAAAAAACTACAAATACAGTTTTTACAAAGCGCTTTATAGTGACACATTAAGCTCAACAGTGACACAATTCAAATTCAAATGTAAATTTTAGTTTTCATTTTAATTCCTCTTTTATTTCACAGTTTTCATTTTCAAAGACAACCTGCATGCAAATTCTATGTTAATGAGTGGGTGTGGCTTATTCAAGTAACGGTGCTAGAGACACGCATTCTGTAAAGCGAAGTCATCGACGTCCCGTGTGCATGAGTTGAATGTGTCAGACGAAATTATTTAAATGTGATTACATTGTAATCGAGACGACGAGATATGGCGAGATCTGTTGAGCTGTGAGCTTTTGCGGGAAGCTGCCGCAGCGTTAAGGTGATGATACACAGGGCAACTTTTTGAGCAATGTTGCCGTCAACGGGCAACCAGATTAGACACAGGGCCCACAACCGATCTAAATTATCCAGATAGAAATGTATTGCCCATTTTCAATGGAAAAGTGCCCAAGCAACAATCGCTCGGCAAGATTGCCCAGCAACATTGCTCAAAAAGTTGCCCTGTGTATCATCACCTTTAGTGGAAACAACCAGCCAGACCAGCATGCGTCAAACCCTCGGCCCACTGCCGTTCCTCGGCCGGAGTCGGAACAACGCCCTTCAGCCGTGACTTATTCAGAGACAGCACTAAAATAAAATAAAAGCAACCTCTGATTTCTATTGAATATGAAATAAACAATGGTGGACGGCAATTACTTTTGTCAGTTTCAACACAGTTAAAATACATGATATAGATAATCCTCTTATCTTAACATGTATTATAACTAGGGATGTCCCGATCAGGTTTTTTTGCCCTCGAGTCCGAGTCCGAGTCATTTGATTTTGAGTATCTGCCGATACCGAGTCCCGATCCGATACTTAATACATAAAAAAAGAATAAAGAAGAGCGAAAAACAGATCCAGGATGTTCCTTATTTTTTATTTAATTCACCTTATTTTAACATTCAACAACTCTGTTAACAAACAGAGCACTTCTGTGAGGTAGCTTGAACAATCAAGTAATACATAAATTCTTCACTTTTGGACTTTAGTGCAACAGTAAATATAAAAAAAGTCTAATATATAAACAAATAGCACCTCAACTTAAAATACCCGGCAGGCATGTAAACAAATAAAAAATAAAAGTGCTACAGTGTTTGCAAAGCCAGTAATGTGCTTTTAGGAACTGCACTCCTAACTCTTACACCGGTTTCACACTGCACTGTTAGCAGAGCGTGCAGCGCGTATTTTTTTCCGCCGCCCATGTTAACAGATTAAACCAGGCTTTAGCATTCACACCGCGCGCAGAGGCGGCGGGGCAGTGCGTAGCAGAGCAGAGCAGGAGTGCCGTGATCGTTTCGGCGCCGAGTCTATTTTTGCTGCGCCGCTTTTGCTGAATTAAAGTGACAATACATTGATCATGGCCATAATACACCGCAGTTTTATCCAAAAAGTGCATTGATGATATCTATTGTGTTTTAAACAGTCAATCAAATGACCAACAGCAATTTAAAAAGAAAACAAATGTCCAAAAACAAACTTGTTGCCATAACAATAAAATCAAAGATGAAACAAAAGTTATATAAATTAAATTATTAATAAAATAAGCTTCTTGACAAGTCTTTTCTCTTAAATGTATTTGAAAACGAAAAAAAGCAATGCCAACTTATCCATTATGGAGTACTCTGTCTGTAGCCTACACAACCCGCGGTTCAGCCGCGCGTGACAAACGCTGCCAGTGTGAAAGCAAAACGCACGTGTCCTGCTCCTGCTCACCATATGCACTGCTCCTGCGCTGCTTACTAACGCGTGCAGTGTGAAACCGGCGTTAACTCTGTGCCACCGCATAAATATTGATGTGTTAAAAAATAATGAGAATATATCCGAGTCCTGATCGGGAGGTAACGTCCGATTCCGATCGAGTCTGAAAACACGTGATCGGGCCCGATTTCCGATCATGTGATCGGATCGGGACATCCCTAATTATAACTAACGCCAGCAGAGGGCGCCACTGGCCTGCTGATTATTACACTCTACAGCAGATCAAATCCTTAAATACCGGACAAACATTTCATTTACACGTTCAGTTAATCTGTAATATTTGCCCACTTCTATACGATAGAAATGCTACAGGGACTGTAATTTCTTCAAGAACATGTGGACTTCAAAACATGCAAACTCAGAGCGAGGGTTTAAACTTTTATTCTGAAATCACGAGGAACAGTTCGCATATATTTAGAACATATTGATGTATTCTCCGGTGTTGGCTTAGTTTTACAAATTATTTACCTTACACATCTGATGAAATGGCTCACATTCGTCTCTGAAAGACCACCATCTTCTCTTTCATATTAAAACATTCATTATATTGAGCCAAGATTCAGATATGAGTTTCTCCTGACAGCAAATGTGAACTTCGCAGACGGCATAACGTTTGCATTTTATCGATTCCAATAAGGTAAAAAAAAAAATAAAAAAAATAAAAGTGGATATCATTCACTTGCAAAACATGTAATTGTAGCTGAATATCATAAACAAATATCAACAAGTTAAAGAACGCTTACAGAACGTTTGACTGGTTTAAAAATACCATAGAAAAACAACTAGCCTAATATTCATTTCAAGCATTATTAAAGACAAGTAAACGTAATAAAAGAACAAATAAACTAATGAGCAATCGCAACAGATACAACTGAACAAAGATACGATTGAAATAAGATTTTCAGTATTCAGGTTCAGAAAACTGGAATCAAACACTGCCCTTTATCAATAAAATATACATTACTTGTTATTGTTATTCGAGCATTAATAAAAAATGTAAAAAAAATTAAACCCCAGAACAGTAGGTGGCGCTATGAACCTATAACCTTTGTTTGTTTGCTACTAGGCGCCAGTTAATGCATAAAAGAAGAAGAAACGCGGAGAAAAAAAAAAAATGCATCCCGTTTCAAAAATATTTTCTTTTGGCCAGAGGACTGGACAGAGGGTGGCCTTCATTAATGAAGGCCAAACTGGACCCCCGAATGGCCCAAGGTAACACATCTAGTGAACTCTCTCAGCCGCTGCTGTTTCTGTGAGTTTACTCCTGTAACCTGTTGATCATCAGTGCTGGGAATCTTGAACCGGTAACACTAGTGTTGAGGCTCTCGACTGCATTGACTCGGGTTTGCTTGTGTTGGCATAATATATGTTTAGCCACATTGTGAACCTTGTGTATATTTTAAATGTAGAAGACACGATATGTAAATATATGAAATGTAGAGCAGTATTTCTCAAATAGTGGGTCGTGGAGTGTGCAGTCTCAGAAACCGCAACAAACGTTTATTTTGTTTGTTTGTTTGCTTTTCACAATAAACGTAATGGTCTAGTTGCTCGCGGCCGCCATGTTGGATTTCCGGTCAGCGAATGTAGGAAAAGATTTCACTTTTTCCGGTTTCACTTTATGCCGAGGAGATGCACAGGTTATGCACTCTTTCTCCTGTTGATTCTGTGGTTCAGCGAAATCTCTTCCTTCATATAAAACACTCAAGTGTGTAATATAGATTTCCTGATTATGTTCTGATTGCTGATGGACTCAATAGCTCAAAAACTGCTTCTCTTTCTGAGTGTAACTCGACCCTCATCAATGTCTACTATTGTCAAGCCAAATATCGATCCTCATCAGAGATGTAGAAGCATAATAATGGAATATGGAACTTAGTAACTTTATTTGGTATTATTGCTAACTGTTTTTACCTAGTATGCAATTTAAATTTCATATAATTTCCAGTGTATTTCATCTATTATTTACTGCATTTCTTTTGTGCAAGTGAGATGAGTACACTGTAAAAAGGTTTTCAAGCAGTATTTCATCCAATTAATAATTTGTCTTTCAATTCAGTTTACCATTATTTGTTTTATTTTTCAAATAATATTTTTTTCGTTCAAAACATAGTTAAATATAAATATGTTTCATTAAGAGCTCAAATAAGAAATATTTGTTTCGACGAATGTACAATTTCAAGGTTACACACAGGATTACGCATGGGCATTAAACACAAATCTTCTCGACGACCACGACCAGTCAGCAGACCGATGTAACCGCTCTTCTAACGTTACGTTCCGTGGATCACTTTGCTGCTCCAGAGAGAATCAGATTTCATCGCGGATAAACTGAAGTAAGTGAAACAAACAACCATTTAAATGTGCTGCTGTATATTTAGTAGCCTGTACAAGACATGTTGCTCTGCCGAATTTATCTGGTAGATATCGTTATGTAACTTAAATTAGTTTAAAAATGTGTTAGCTAGCTTAGTTTACACTAGGCAAGTTAAGGTTAATGTGTCGACGTTAATTCCTGACCGATTGCAAAAGGGAACATAATACGTTTACCCCTGGCTTATTTTGATTTTACAATGGTAATTAACGTGAACGTTTAATCATTGAACATAATGTTATCTCGATGCAGCGTCATAAGAATGACGTTCTCTGGTTAAAACCGTAACGTTAGAAACCTGATCAACAACTAAGGAGCTAACGTTAACTTACATGTAAAAGGACTCATAGACATAATAAATACATAGACGCCCTATTGACCGCTTTGGAACGTTGCTGCGATACGTCAACGCGTCCGCCATTTTGCGGAGGGCAAGACTGCGCTGTAATCAAATGCAAGTAAACAGGTGAGCTGCGGTTTTTCTGTATAAAAAAAACAAAAAAATTACATTTATCAACCGATTTCGCGTGGTTTGTATGTGGTGTACAAAAAAGTTCCATCTGTAGTTATTTAAACTCTCGATAGTTAGACTTATAATATATATATATTTTTAATAAGGAATGGCCAAAGCTCAGGCTTGTCATGTATTTGGCTTTTCATTCTTGGATAAGAATTGTGAACACCCCCATACTGAGATATAATTTAATTTTCACATTAAATTAAATAAATTTTTCTTATTGTGGGAAAAGCATATTCTGTCATTGACCCGATTTTAGCAATAACAAAGATAACTGATGGATCCTTTATGGTAATACGGTACAACAACAGTGCGCAAAGTAAATATAAGCTAAAGTGAGAGGTAGGCTAATAGTAAATAGTTTAGTCAATAAAATAAACAAACAGTATGCAGCAAATAAAATAGTAAGGAAAAGTATAATTATATAATATAAGTACTAATATAATAATAATAATAATATATTGATAATAGCATATAGTTTATGTATAATACTATAATAATAGCACTAGAATATGAAATATCAATTACAGAATATAGACAATAAAAAATAATGATACAATGAATAGTAAAATAATTTAACAGCATAACTATAATAGATTGATAATCGCAAGTGGTATATTATTATAATAACAATAATAATGTAAATTTATACATTTTAAAATATTATTACATAGGCTATATAAAATAAAATGACGCAACCCTGTCTCTTTTTGTTAAATTTCAGTTTTTAAAAGGTATAAGAAGTTATACAAGTCAAGAAATAAAGTAAACGATTCAGTCAAAAATACAGCAGGCTACACCGTTAAAGTTAAATAGCCTAAATATATAAAGTTATGAAACTTCACTTTGCCCTCAGCCACAACAATCTGCCAAGGAACAAATTATAGATTAATTAAACCAAAGATCGCCCGTTAGATATACACAAGACGAATTATTCTCACTAGCCTGACAGGAGCGAACGTCAGAACGGCACTAGCCGAGGCAAAGCTGTTCTCGGCGGGGTACGTGAGCGCTGAGCGCCCGGTGATCCCTGGATCTCACAACTCCGAAACCGTCAGATAACATTTTTAAAAAGGCGCTATCTTTATAAATAAACCACAGATTTGAGCTTTAAACAACTACATTGGCGACTGGAAAACTCTTAAAACTACATTTCGTGACACAGTAACAGTAGTATTTTTAAATTTCGCGGCCTTTCTCCTCTGAAAATAAAAATAGTAAATGAAATACAACCAGAAACAAATTTTCAGTTTTGCTTGTGAAAGGTAATTCCCTGAGACCTGTTTTCAATTGTGTGGCGATTTGTAAATCCCCAAGCAGCACAAGAAATAGGCATTTTTCTCAATTCTCGTTATGAGAGGTATGGGAAAGTTGCCCTCCGCAGTATGGCGGCGCCGTTGACGTACGATCCAGCGGCCAATAGGGCGTCTATGTATTTATTATGTCTATGAAAGGACTGGCGTTCACTTGTGATTAGTGGTAACTTTAACTAACACTTATGACTGTCGACACTCACAATGGTCATTTATTTATGGATTGTATATGCTTTTTATTTATGGAAGTATTGCTCCATTGGCGCCAATCGGTTGATGTCAGTTGGTTTTCAAAAAAGTGTAGTACTAGGCTAGCCAGAGGACACTGGGGGGGCAGAATTTTTTTCGTGGCGTTAGTAATAGGATTGACACACTATTGAATCATGTATTGTAATGATTATTATATCAACTGATAACGTATATTGTGCTAAAGTTTGTTGACCATAATGTACCCTCTTGCCAAATTTGTACTATCTTGATGCAGGATACTGACACCGCTACAAAGAGCACTTAAATATCTCATCCTTTATGGGAGAAACAGTGGAGGACCTCATCAAAGATTTCCTGGTAAGGCCAGATTACTTTAGAGATGTGAAAACGCTAGATATGGCTGTCCACTTCAAAATTAGCCATCAGACTATGTTCAGATATATGTCTGAAAACAGTCTGAAGGCTAATTTCAAATATAGAAACAATTACTTTCAGCTAAAATCATAGTCCCATGTGCTGGAAAGTTTGTGCAACTTATATTCATGTCAACAACAAATTGGAGTAAATTGTATAATTAGTTAGAAGTATTATTATTATGTAAACTAATTTGGGGGGAAACCCAAGCTGTATTGATTCCTTATTCCTTATTCTTTTTTTCTTTTTCTTTTCTTTTTTCTTTTTCTTTTCTTTTCCTTCCTAAATTCTTTTCCAGGTGTTGGAGAAGGAAGAGGCTGAAAAAACTCTTCAGCAGAAACCATGGAAATCTTTGTCATCAGAGATGCACAAGCTGTATACCCACAAACATTGGAATCATACTTGAGGGTCAAGAGGTTCTGAGGGACAATGCCGTCTGTCACAAATGTTGAAAATCTGACACGAAATTGTGGATGTGTGGAAGTAATGTATATAATAATTCAATAAATATCAATTTAATGAAAATTATGTGTCTTTTTTATTTGATTTTGGACAAGATTAATTAATGTTCCTTAATGGGAAATATGTTTTATTGGATCCATATCTTTTTGTTTGTTTAAAATAAATAATTTCTATTAACTTGTATTTTTAAAAATGAGAAATAATTGTATTATTAAATCAATATCTATTTAATTGGAGAAAACAAATAATTTCTAATACATATTTATTAAATGAGAATTTTTGTTTTGATTAAATCTATATATTTTTGTTTAGATCAAAAATAGAATTTAAATTAATTGATTTTTTTTCAACAAGAAAAATATGCTTTGTGCCAAGTGTTATAAAATAGTTTTCATTGACATAGAAAATATTGGTAAGGGCAAGTTATTTATTTTTCATTGGCTCAAGTTATAAAATATAGATGTGAACCATTACCCTAAAATTTTTTAATTGGATGAATGAAAATCTTTTATCAGTGTAAAGAGCATCTGTTGCATAAATCCTCATCTGGGGCCTCATTTATAAAGTTTGCGTACGCACAAAACGGGGCTGAAAACATGCGTACGCCAGTTCCTGCGCAAAAGGTGGGATTTATAAAGAAAAACTTGACGGGAAAATTTGCGCACCTGCACGCAAACTCTGACCCATGCGTACGCACATTTTGGAGATGGAACACTTTGGTGACACCGATGGTGAGTATTTTTGGTCACTTTTATACAGAAAATCTAAAGAAAATGAAACATATACAGAAAGATTATACAAATACAATTTCAATCACCAAGCCTGTCACTTGAAGCAAATATCCATTCCTTCTTAAATGTCCGCGGCAGCGAGCGCGTTGGGCCGTTTAGTGAAACTGACGCAAATAACAGTTTAAATAAAATACTTATGATATAAACATTTATATTAAATATGCCATTCAAATTAATGGAGTTAGTACATGTTAGTTATAATTTACTTAAACATGAAATCATTACTGAAGTTACAAATTTTTTTTTAATTCAATCATTAGAAATATTTGTTGTGGATGCGATGTTTTGAACACTTTTCCTGTGGCGTGCTTTAATGTTTTAACCACAGAGATAATTGCTTATTATGATAATACCAGATTGTCTGAGAAAATAGTTTCGTGCAAATAATGCCCAAGGCCTATCTGTTTCCATTAAAAATATAAATCAATTAAAAATACAATTCGGCAAGTGGAAAAGACTTTATCAAAAAGAATGTATTTTACTCTATTTGATTTATGTAGGCTATTCAAAAACAAGGCAAGGATAGACAACTACTTGATTTGTATTAATGTAATGTTTCTTGTACCGTTTATATCATTTTAATATGATTATTCATCCACGTGATAAGTTTAAGTGCAGATGTTTTACTATGCAGATGAGGATCTGCATAGTAAAACTAGGCGTTGTAAGCTCATATATGGTTATTTCGGGTGGAGACGCATGTACGCACAATCTTCCGCTGACTGGGATTTACAAAGAGAATTCTGCGCAGGTTCTGGCGTACGCATGGTTTTATAAGACTGAATATTTTTTTGCGTACGCCATTTTTGGCTTTCGGCCGCACGTACACTTTTAGTAAGGTTCCTACGCAGGCTTTATAAATGAGGCCCCTGGTGTTTATAAGCAGCACTGCTGTACATCTCACTATAACACTAATCAAACTAATAATAGTAATGTATAATAACACTAATCAAACTACAGTAGACAGAAAACTCACTCGTTCTTCACTGAATAACTTTTGTAACTATGTAATGTATATTTTATTGATAAAGGGCAGTGTTTCATTCCAGTTTCTGAACCTGAATACTGAAAATCTTATTTCAGTCGTATCTTTGTTCAGTTGTATCTGTTGCGATTGCTCATTAGTTTATTTGTTCTTTTATTACGTTTACTTGTCTTTAATAATGCTTGAAATGAATATTAGGCTAGTTGTTTTTCTATGGTATTTTTAAACCAGTTCTGTAAGCGTTCTTTAACTTGTTGATATTTGTTTATGATATTCAGCTACAATTACATGTTTTGCAAGTGAATGATATCCACTTTTATTTTTTTTTTTTTTTTTTTTACCTTATTGGAATCGATAAAATGCAAACGTTATGCCGTCTGCGAAGTTCACATTTGCTGTCAGGAGAAACTCATATCTGAATCTTGGCTCAATATAATGAATGTTTTAATATGAAAGAGAAGATGGTGGTCTTTCAGAGACGAATGTGAGCCATTTCATCAGATGTGTAAGGTAAATAATTTGTAAAACTAAGCCAACACCGGAGAATACATCAATATGTTCATATGCGAACTGTTCCTCGCGATTTCAGAATAAAAGTTTAAACCCTCGCTCTGAGTTTGCATGTTTTGAAGTCCACATGTTCTTGAAGAAATTACAGTCGCTGTAGCATTTCTATCGTATAGAAGTGGGCAAATATTACAGATTAACTGAACGTGTAAATGAAATGTTTTTTTTTTTTTATTGTTTTTTTATTATATATATATTTTTTTTATTATACACACTTATTTACAAAACACAATTTACAAAATCTCTCGTTGGGAGATAAGTGCAGAACATAGTTAAACACAATTAAATGGAACAAAATTCCGATAAAGAAAATAAATACAAATAAATATAAAATAAAATAAATTAAGCAAAGGCACTTTAGTCCATAAGGCATGTCAAAGTTGTTCACATACATATATTGTCCTCAGTCTTCATATATTCTTAAAATAAAGTTACATGGAAGCTTTACAAGTTAAAATGACAAATATTTTGAGACATCTTCATATAGAGAGTAAATGTTATCACTGGAGTCTTTCAAAAGTTTCAAAGAAGCAAAGTATTCCCTCAGTTCAATTTTAAACACCATTATGGATGGATTTTTGTTTTTCCATTTACATTTATGAATATGGTATTTACCCATAATTGTTATGATATTGTACATTCTAAAAAGTTCCTTCGGAAGGTTTTCATTACCAAAAAGAATTTGCTCTAACTTTGTGTAATTCTCTTCATTTTTGTTTCCAGCCAATTCATGACATCTTGCCAGAATATTTTTATTACTGAACAAGAGAAAAACAAATGTTCAATAGTTTCGTCTTCCTGGGAACAGAACACACATGGCTCCACTTCAAAACCAAATCTCTTTTTAAGCATTGCTGCTGCTGGATAATATCCATTTATAATTTTGAATTGCATTTCTTTGATTTTAGGAGGTATAGGCCATTTCATGAATTTGATGTATTTATTTGTTATTTTGTCATCATAATGCCTTATTTTTATATTTTGGTCTAAATCATGAAATAGTTTACATTTGAATATTTTGCTAATACAATTATTGTTACATTTTTTGCTATTTAGGGGAATTTGGTTTAGTTGCAGTTTAGGCAAATTTATTTGACTTTTGGAATAATGTAAATAGTTTTGTATCATCTTTAATAGGGCTATTGGTATTGCTTTACATACCTTATTATAATCCCTTATTAAACTTTGTATATTAAATTTTGTTTTAAAATCCGTAAACCTAAGAAAATTACCTTGTTCATCATATCTGTGATGAAAATGATTCCCTTTTCAAACCAATTTCTGAAAAAAAGTGTCTTTCTACTTATTGTTATCACTCTGTTGTTCCACAAGGTGGAGCCATGTGGTGTAAAATTATGAGTAAATACCATCTTCCAGTAATGAAGAACTTGTTTATGATATTCAGACAGTTTTACTGGCAATTTGGATACCTCGAAATCGCACTTTAAAAGAAACTTTAAGCCTCCCACTTTATCAAAAATATTTTTGGGAATATGATACCATAGAGAATCAGGTTTATCTAAAAAGGCTTTTACCCAATTAACTCTAAAAACTCCAACCATAGATTCAAAATCAATTGTTTTTAACCCCCCTTTATTATAGTCCTTTACAAGTTGTGATTTTTTGATGTAGTGCGTTTTATTACGCCAGATGAATTGGTAAATTATAGTATTTGCTTTTCTTATGTTTTGTGAACTAATATAGAGAGAATAGCTTGGGTAAATTAATTTAGAAATTCCTTCTGATTTTGACAATATGTTACGTCCTAAAATAGTTAAGTCTCTTGTTAACCAATGATTTAGGTTTCTTTTTATTTCTTCAAATTTCTCTGTGATATTTTTGGATTCTCTTATTGCCAAGTTTTTAGATAGATGAATGCCCAAGTATTTAACATCATTCTTAACTGGAATCATCTCCAAGTCTGTCTCAGTGCAATTATACAAGGGTAATATTTCAAATTTTTTTAGATTAAGGCAAAGGCCTGATGCCCTTGAAAAAACAGAAATCGCATTTAAAGCCTTCTGAAGAATTGATTTGTCCTTTAGAAATATCACTGTATCATCAGCGAATTGGCTTATTTTCAATTCGGTGTCACAAACTTTTATCCCTTCAAGGTCTTTATTATTTATTATTTACAAAATAGGCCAAAAGCTGCGTACAGAGAATGAATAATTTTGGTGAAATTGGGCACCCTTGTCTTATTCCACAGGAGACATTGATTCTTGGAGTGATGTCTGATTGAAGTGAAATATAACTATATATTTGGTCATAAAACATTCTGATTACCCTACAAAAGTTGTTGCCAAACCCAAAAAGTTGGAGCGATTTCAGTAAAAAGTCATGCTCGATAGAATCAAATGCCTTGAAAAAATCAATAAACAATATTAGGCTTTCTGTGTTAATAAGGCTCTGGTAGTCTAACATGTCCATAATTAGTCTCACATTGTTATGAATATGTCTACCTTTTATAAAAGCTGACTGAAATTCATCTATTAAATTGTTCAAGACATTTTTTACTCTGTTAGCATATACCAAAGCTAGTAATTTATAATCATTGCAAAGTAGAGTTATAGGTCTCCAATTATCTAATAGTAATAAGTCTTTATTGGGTTTGGGCAACAAGGTTATCAGACCAGTTTTCATTGTAGGGGATAACTGACCATTTTTTATGCAATCGAGATACGCGTTAAATAATAAATTTTTAATATCTGTCCAAAAAGTCTTAAAAAATTCTATAGATAAACCATCAATTCCCGGTGATTTACCGTTTTTCATTTGTTTTAAAGCTGTTTCAATTTCTGTTAAGGTTACATCTCTTTCTAATAAAAATGTGTCTTCATCAAGTTTTGTTACATTTTCGTTTACACTTTTCAGAAAGGCATCACAATCGTCACTCTGAAATTTGTTTCGTATATAAGTTACTATAGAATTGACATACTTCCTCTGTTATTTTATTTGTGTCTTGAATAATATTTCCGTTTTGGTTTAATTTTGTTATACATTTTTTAGTCTGTCTCCGTTTTTCAAGGCTATAAAAATATGATGAGTTTTTTTCCCCCTGCTCAATCCATTTGGCTTTTGATCTTACAAAGGCGCCTTTTGCCTTCTCCAAGTATATAACATTTAGTTGGTTCTGAAGCATGTGTAACTCTTGTGTCTCTTCTACAGTTATGTTAGGTTTTCCACATAATAAACTTATCTTTTCAACTATTTCCTTTTGTTTACGTTTACGATTGTCAGCTTTTCTTTCCAGTTTCAATAGCTTGTTGCTTTACTCTAAATTTAAACCACTCCCATTTACTTATATCTGACAAATCCATGTCATTAATTTCAAGACATATTATTCTAATCTGGCTACAGAATTCTTCGTTCATCAACAAGGTATTGTTAAATTTCCAAATATTGTTTGATTTTTGTTTTTGTTTGACTATTGAGAGTGACAAACCAATAAGACAATGGTCCGTAAGAGGAGATGATTGAATATCACATTTTGGTGTAAGATTAGTAATATTTGGAGACACAAGCCAATAATCTAACCTTGAGCATAGATTAGCATCTGCTGGGCTAATCCATGTAAATTGCATTGTGTTAGGGTGTGTCACTCTCCAATAATCTACCAAGTTATTGGATAAACAAAAATTATTTAACATGTCATTATATTCTGGTTGTAACCCCTTGGGAGGTTTTCTGTCAAGCCAGGAATTAGGTGTTATATTAAAATCACCTCCAATTATTATGCTATCCGTACCATAAGTTGCACTCCATTCCCTGATAGATTGAGTTAACTTTAACATCATATTTCTATTGAGAGACCTGTTGTTGTACCCATATACATTAATCAAAATCATTTTAAAATCAAATACTTCCACCACAACCATTAGCCAGTGACCTGCTTCATCACTTTTATAATCAATAACTTTCCCTATAAACCTAAAAAATAAAATCATCACTCCTGCGGAATGAGAAGTTCCATGTGAATACAAAATATTGTCTCCCCATTGTTGCTTCCAGAATTTTTCATCGTCCTTGTGACTCTTGTATCAAAATAAGGTTGGCTTTGACTTCCTTACAAAATAAAAAAATGGCCTTACGCTTAATATTATTTTTTAAACCTCGAACATTTAAAGAACTAAAACCAATAGACATAACCTACGAATAAAACAAAATACACGCTCTTAAATGCGCTTAAAAAAAAAGGATTTAAGGCAGGAATGAACAATCTGTCATAGATTTCAACTTTGACATTAACAGTAACAGTCCCCTTAATCAAACTTGTGAATCAAGGTCACTATACTTAACCTGTGAAAGGTGCCTCCACTCTTTTTCCGTCTATAATAGCATACCCTTCCTTCAAGTAAGCTTTCTTCCCGTTGCGTCTGGCCTCCTGTACCGTCGGATACAGCTTTGCCCGGGCTTCACGATCTTCTTTTGACCAGTCCTGTCTGAATTGGACATGCAGCTCCTTGCAGACTCTGGCCTCCCTCGACCTCCTCCAGATCTCGTCCCTCGTCGTCCGCATACCAAACTGCATGATGATCGGTCGTGGTCTCATGTTGAAGGCGGGATCATCTTTCTTTCCCAGACGATGGACAGTATCAACCTTGTCTCGTAGTTTCTCCACTGAAATAGGAATCACTCTTGTGAGAATACCGATCACCATCTCTCTTGTATCCTCGTTTTCCTTCTCCGGTAGCCCGATCACTTTGAGATTCCATCGTCTTCCGTATCGCTCGATTTCCCGGCATCTTTCCTTCAGCTCCTTGTTCTCTTTTGTCAGCCTATCCACTTGCGCGTTGAGTTGAATTATTTCATTTTTATTTTCTGTCACCTCTTTTTCGTTATTTTGGATGCGCTGTTCAAAGTTTTCAAACTTTCTTTCAAACGCGTCCAGTCTTTCCTCAAATCTTTGTGACAGAGTGTGAATGGCATCATATATGCTTTCCATGCTTACTTCTTTTGATTCATCTCTCCTCTTCAGTTTTTTTGGATTTGGACTCTGTAACGGAGTGTGGTCGCTCAGAGGTTTTGCCATCTGCATCTCTTCTTCAACAAATTCGTCAAAACATGCCTCACGTATCCCATCCACGCTGCAGTCATGTTCATTGAGGCTAGCTTGATCCTGAGTGTTAGCCATTTTTTTTCGAGTGTATTATTTTGTGCGTCTTTTCAAAAAAGTGTCTCAGAATAGTCTTGTTTACCTTGTTTACAAGTTGTTTACCTCACAATGGCTTGAGGGGTGACTGTTGTTCAAAATTAACTGTTTTGGATGTCAAAATCACTTTTTCTGTCAGACCCTGCAACTTTTACGACTGCTCACTCCGCCATCTTGCTCCCCCCTCAGCAAATGAAATGTTTGTCCGGTATTTAAGGATTTGATCTGCTGTAGAGTGTAATAATCAGCAGGCCAGTGGCGCCCTCTGCTGGCGTTAGTTATAATACATGTTAAGATAAGAGGATTATCTATATCATGTATTTTAACTGTGTTGAAACTGACAAAAGTAATTGCCGTCCACCATTGTTTATTTCATATTCAATAGAAATCAGAGGTTGCTTTTATTTTATTTTAGTGCTGTCTCTGAATAAGTCACGGCTGAAGGGCGTTGTTCCGACTCCGGCCGAGGAACGGCAGTGGGCCGAGGGTTTGACGCATGCTGGTCTGGCTGGTTGTTTCCACTAAAGGTGATGATACACAGGGCAACTTTTTGAGCAATGTTGCTGGGCAATCTTGCCGAGCGATTGTTGCTTGGGCACTTTTCCATTGAAAATGGGCAATACATTTCTATCTGGATAATTTAGATCGGTTGTGGGCCCTGTGTCTAATCTGGTTGCCCGTTGACGGCAACATTGCTCAAAAAGTTGCCCTGTGTATCATCACCTTAACGCTGCGGCAGCTTCCCGCAAAAGCTCACAGCTCAACAGATCTCGCCATATCTCGTCGTCTCGATTACAATGTAATCACATTTAAATAATTTCGTCTGACACATTCAACTCATGCACACGGGACGTCGATGACTTCGCTTTACAGAATGCGTGTCTCTAGCACCGTTACTTGAATAAGCCACACCCACTCATTAACATAGAATTTGCATGCAGGTTGTCTTTGAAAATGAAAACTGTGAAATAAAAGAGGAATTAAAATGAAAACTAAAATTTACATTTGAATTTGAATTGTGTCACTGTTGAGCTTAATGTGTCACTATAAAGCGCTTTGTAAAAACTGTATTTGTAGTTTTTTTTTTCACGTTTTGCTTTTCATTTTAATATCGGCAGTCTTGCCTCGAGACTGCAGTGAAAATGAAATGTGAAATCACCAATTGCATTTTATTTTTCAATTCGACAGGGATGATGCACTGTCACCGTGAAAATGAAATCATTTAATTTCATTCTCAATTTTGTCACATATTTTGCGTACAGTTTTCTGTAATGAAATCGTTAATCTGGTTTTAATTTTCATTTTAATCATTTAATTTATTTATTTAAATTTGGCAGAAAATGCCTTCCATAGTGCAATGCCGACTCTGAACCAGACCAAATCAAAAGGACATCATCAGTGTAAATGGATACTGATGTTTGCAGGAGTACCAGTGGAGTAAGTTCAGCCATGAACACTTCACTTAGTCGCTGTTGTTGCTCTAGATGCGTTTTCCTCATATGCAGCACAAAGTTAAGGAATGACAGTGTGTGTGTGTGAGGGACTTTCAGAAAAGCCAGTTTTGTGCACCGGGTTTCTATCGCTGGAAAACAGAACTGAGACTGTGGTGCTTCTCATCTCCAAACTGTGATCGTTACGAAACATAATGAGATAAAGGGGCTCAGGTGGAGATGAGAGTCAGTCGATGTGTGAACGGTACTGGTATTGGTATCGGCGCATGCCTAAACAAAGCCTTGTAAAACACTGAGCAGCCAGGGGCTTTGAGCTGGGAATCATCATCCATTACTAAATTAGTGAAGTCCATCTATAAAGCTGTTCTTCAGAGAACAGTGATGTGATTGTGCAGTTCTCATCCAATAGGGTCAGTGCAGTCAGATTAATAATTTGGCTGAATATTCAGTGTTATGGTCTTTATTAGAGGTCGATCGATAGTGGATTTTACCGATATCGATATTTAGGTTTGACCTTACATGCCGATAACCGATATTTAAGTTCTGCAGAACAAATTCTACAGAAAACAATTTAAACATTAAAATGTTACAGGTCAAATGTGTGTTTCTTTAGCTATAAAAATGTAAATTTCATAGGTAACACTTTGCAAGTCAGTCAAGTCATCTTCATTTATATAGCACTTTTAACAATGTGGGTTTTGGCAAAGAGATTTGGCTTTATAGCGGTTCTTTAATAAAGTTTTTTTCCAGCTAAAGTTAGTTTTAGCAAGTCCCATTTGTTAACAAGGATGAATTAGCTAGCTTTCATGAACTATATGCATTATGCAATATATGTTTTTACTGCATTTAGGGGTGGGGGGAATCGATTCTTAGATGTATTGCGATGCTGACGTGGACGGTTCTGAATCGATTCACAAATGTCAAAAATCGATTTAAGGATTTTTATCTTTCTAATTACGCAGGGTTTTTCCTGCATAGAGAATTATGAGGCGGCCACCTCCGTCTAATTTCGCCTCTCGACAAAACTCGGACCGCTTGTGTCCATTCTCAAACCGTATAGTGCTGCGCACAGTGCGTGTATAATACGCGGGTCGGATGGGCCACCACGTGCAGTACATTCATTTAAAAGTGAAACCGCATCTAAATTTGCACGTAAACTTCCAAACAATGGTGATAGGCGAGTTTGTTTTTTCTGCCTTGATCCAAACCATTTGATTGCGGACTGTAAGGCTTGGAAACAGAAGAGCGCGGTTTCCAAACCCAAAAACATAGCACACCGTGTGTAATGGCAACTCTCTTGGTGGAGAGAGTTATCACCCTTTCTTATTTGAAGGCACAGTCTCCCTATCTCCTGATTCTGGTTTTAAAACTGTAACAATCTTACGTGACACGGGTGCAGCACAATCCTTTATATCTGGGAGTATATTGCCTTTCTCTGATGACTCTTTTACGGGTAATGACGTGCTGATTCGTGGAATTGAAATGCACTGTGTGAATGTGCCACTTCATACTGCGTATCTAGAATCTGATATTGTGACTGGTGTGGTCAAGTTAGCAGTGCGTCCACAGTTGCCTGTACAGGGCGTTGATCTGAATCTGTTAAATGACCTTGCGGGTGGCGCAGTCTTTCCTAGACCAGTTGTATCATACAAACCTAGTGCTACACAGAAGTCGGATCTGGCAGAGAATTTCCCGTCCGTTTTTCGGACTAGGGTTAGTGTAACCCTAACCCTAAGGGCATTTAGATCACACCACTTTACCAAATTATTCACCGTTTCCACATAGAGATCGGCCCCCTCTCCCTCCTTCATCAGAGCTACAAGTGCAAGTATCATCGGAAAATTTGATGATATGATGGTTAGATGCAGAGGTAACACAATCGTTGGTATAAAGCGTGATGAGCAAAGGAGAGCTAACACAACCTTGTGGGGCACCGCAGCTGGTTGTAACCATGGGGGAATAGGTGTTATTGACCCTGACCAGCCTGTTAGTGAGGAAAGAACAGTACCAGTGAACGAAATATGGTTTTATACCCATTTGAACCATTTTAGATAACAATATGTCCGGTTTTATTGTATTAAATGCAGAAGTCGATGAACAGCACCCTGGCATATGGCTTTATTTTTGGAGCATCCAGGTGTTTTGAGACCAAATGCATGAGCGTGCCAACAGCATCCTCCGTGCTGCGCTGTTGCCTATATGCAAACTGGAACGGATCCAGTATGTCCTGTACAGACTGAGAGAGTACAGAGGATATGATTTTTTCCAATGACTTCATTAATACTGATGTTAATGCTACCGGTCTGAAATCGTTACACTCCTTGGGGCATGATTTCTTTGGTAGAGGGATGATGTGCGATGTCTTCCAGGCCATGGGGACAGTATGTGTACTGTTGGAAGATGTGTTGCCACACTGGGGCTAGCTCCTTACAGTAAGTTTTCAGGATAGAGGCACTGATGTTATCCGGGCCGGTGGCCTTACGTGAATTCAGCTGACGAAAGACGTTTTCCACCTGAGAGTACTCTATCCTCAGAGCCCACCGTGACTGACTCCAACACCTCCCTGCATCTCTCTGTACTCCCAGAGGATTTATTTATTTATTTATTTTTTTTTGGTATAACCTTCTCCTGAAATTGAATGCTTCCGTTTTTCTTTGTCTAAGCAAAATAAATTAATTTAATTTATTGCATTTAAGTGTTGGCTCACATTTCTGGGGCAGAGGACTGAAGGGAACTCTCCACGTTTTCGTTTATGTTTACGTTTTGATTTAATTTAGTCCTGTTATCCTCTCCCAACCCTAGACTGGGAGAGCTTGTAGCAGCCAAGTAATAAAAACATTCCATTCCAATTAATCGAGGGTGGATGACATGGAAATGGAAATCATTTTGTTTGGAGTTTAATAAAGACACGGAACTCTCATCACGCTAATGAACGTGCGTCACTCTACTTTCGTTTTCAACAATGTAATTCTCTTCAGGGAAAACCAATCAAGGAAAACTACGGAAGCGTATTGCATTCACTTGAGAAAAAAAAAATCTACTCTGTTTTTCTGAATTAACGAGTTAATTATCTCAGAATTACGAGATAATTTTTCATGAATAAAATTTTTTTGCTCTGTTTTTCTGAATTAATGACATCTCATAATTCTGAGATAATTTTTTCTTGAAATTAAAATATTTGCTCTGTTTTTCTGAATTAATGACTTAATTATCTCAGAATTATGAGATCATTTTTCATAAAAAAATATTTTGTTCTGTTTTTCTGAATTAACGACTTAATTATCTCATAATTCTGAGATAATTAAGTCATTAACCCCCAGAGGTCGGCGGTATCGCCGGCGATACCAGCTCGCTTTTTTTTTAGCAGTGTAAAAGAAACTCAAAAATACTCGGTTGACTTTGATTTTCCATTGGAGTTTCATACATCAATCGATTCTGTTAAATGTGTATTATTTTTGTGTATACTCACAATAAAAACAAAGTGTTGTGCTTTTTGCCAAATAAAGAAAAATAAACACGAAGCGAGTTCTGCCTTCTCTCTGTCCGTGTAGTCCATTCTGAAACGCGTCCGAAAATGAACCATAACTCAGTGAATACTCAGTCAAACAGGCATTCAGACATACAGGCATGAAGCTTGAATTCTCATCTTTTAAACGAAGTAATTTTTATAAAAAACAAATATTCACAGTTTATGTAATATGTATGCAAAGAGAGAGATGTCAGTCGTTCTCATCTCAGCTAATTAAGTTTTAATGTGCTCCGCCCACGGAGAGCACGCGCTATTCAAACGCAAATGTGAGGCGATCCAAACAAACCTGTAAAACGCCCACATCAGCTGGATAACACACACCGCGAGTTCACTTTCAGACTTATGTATACTTTACGATGCTGTGAGGAATAATACTGTCTTGATAATAATCCTGCAAAAATTTACCTCAGAAGTTCTGGAAGTATCATTTCGAGGAGCAAACGGATCCCGCTGAGGAATTAGGTCAGTTCTGTTTGCTTTGTTCTAATCGGAATGAATGAACGCAAAGATGCGTGCTGTTGTGGAGCTACTACAGCTGGCAAAAATACTGTTTTAATATGAATCGCGTTACTATGAATGAATGAACGCAAAGATGCGTGCTGTTGTGGAGTTACTACAGCTGGCAAAAATACTGTTTAAATATGAATCGCGTTACTATGAATGAATGAACGCAAAGATGCGTGCTGTTGTGGAGCTACTACAGCTGGCAAAAATACTGTTTTAATATGAATCGCGTTACTATGAATGAATGAACGCAAAGATGCGTGCTGTTGTGGAGTTACTACAGCTGGCAAAAATACTGTTTTAATATGAATCGCGAATACAAAGAAAGATTACACTGGAAATATTGTTACAATTATAAATGTTGTTGTAATTGTATAACCTTAAAAAAAAAATTATATATATATATATAAGGATAGATGTAAACAAAATCTTAAAAGGTCATTATAAGCCTTATCTTTAAATAATTTTATTATGCTTTATTAGTGACACATTTGGGAAGAGAATATATTCCAAATCTGAAAATACAGTATGAGAACAATTAACTGCACAATTACTAGAAATGTTTACCTTGGATATTGTACAATTTGCAAGCAAAATTTGTGGAAAAAACAACAAACCAGTTATATATTGTCCTTGCATTCTTGTGGCTCATTCACACACCTGAATGAAAGGCTCATTACCTATGCAGCCTCATTATGCGGCCCCATTGACTCCATAGGTGTGAATCACGCCCACCCGCATATGGCCTTTCCAAACAAAAAGTGTTTTACAAGATTTAAATCAATGTATTGTGTTATGGGAATGATTAGGCAGGACGATTTTCACATAATTTTGAAGAAAAAATACTAGGCAACGACATCCATTAGTCAAAAGTCTTATTTACATATATTTAGAATGTGTTTTATGGCCTTATTTCAGAAACTTTAGTTTTTTGTTTTTTAAAAAACCATGCATAAACATTATTCTATCAAAAATACAAACATGTACATGCAAGTTGTTCACATATTATGGTAGCCCTGTTTGTGCTAAATAGAGTGAATTTACACCTTTGCCATTAATATGTTTATAAGCAACTGAAAAAAGCACAAATGTCAGGGCATGTCAGAACATCTCAAGGACCCCAAAAACCCCTCAGACTCCAGAGGGTTAATTCAGAAAAAGAGCAAATATTTTTATTTCAAGAAAAAATTATCTCAGAATTATGAGATAATTAAGTCATTAATTCAGAAAAACAGAGCAAATATTTTTATTTCAAGAAAAAAATTATCTCAGAATTCTGAGATAATTAAGTCATTAATTCAGAAAAACAGAGTAGATTTTTTTTCCTCAAGTGAATGCAATACGCTTCCGTAGAAAACATATCAGGATTTGACAATAACCATAAATAACCATTGTGTCCGGGACACGTTTTTTTTTTTCTTTTCTTTTTTTGAAGGGAAAAGTGAGAGAGAATTGTAGCCCATCCGGACAAATGCCCTGATTAAAACAATTTTTAATACAAAAATAAAATAAAAATAGGGAATCGAGGATGATTATGTATTATTTCATTTAATGTAAGTGGTGTAGGCCTATAGTTGATAGGCCTACCTAAGGCCGGGCACTAAGGCCTAAGACAAAGTTGCGCTGTTGAGGCTTGCGATGTTATTTATAGCATATTATAGTTAAGAAAAAACAATATATAGCCTTGGCTATACACGACCAGAGTGCTGTTTTGCTGAATGCCATCAAGATTGAAACCGAGACTGATTTCATAATCATAACAGTTCAATAAACAAATAGTTAAAATTAAGTCACTTACATTTTAGACGCAATGACTTGTTGAATTGATGAACAATGAATTGTTCTGTTTCAGCAGCAAAAATAGTTCCAAACAAACATCACAGCAGAACCTCACAGCAACACTCAGCCATGTTTCATTAATGAATGATTCAGCGTTTTGAACGAATCGGTTGAGTCAAAGATTCAATTACCTATTAAACTGCCTCATTCTGAATAAATCAGCCTTTTGAACGAATCGTTTGAATGAATGACTCAATGACTCGCTCATTAAGACGGTCGCCTGCCGCCTCCTACTGGCGGTATAGTTTCATAAAGTATCATTCTTTTCAACATTCCTTATTTGTATATTCAAAAATATATAAAATAATCTAATTTAATATACAGTTATAATTTTCAATGTAAATTATTTAATTTGATTGTCTTATTATTTTAATTTATTTTAATAATAATCAAATAATCAAATTTAAGAATTTGAAATGAAAGATGGAGCAAACATTTAATAAAATTAGGGGAAAAAAATGCCCTTTATAAAAGGTACAAAAATTATTCTGAGTGTTTTCCAACAGTGATGTAATGTATTAAGGAATTGTAATTTTGCCAAAAGAAGAACTTTTATTTTAAATAAATGTTAATTTTTAATTAGCCAACTTCAGTGTGATATGTTAACATATTATCATGCTTAACACTGAGAATTTGAATAATTGTATTGTGATGGGTATGCAGATAATCAAAGAATATGGGCGGTTTGCGGGTCGATTATTTATTTTTAACAGTGGATTCGGGTGACTCAAAGTGATTAATGAATTTATCTTTAAAATTTACAAAAATCTATTCCGGGGGGGCATGCTGGGGGCTGGGTTGGAAAATATGTGACGTCATTATGTTGTGGCAAACGACAAGACATGAAATTTCTCTCTACTTAAATTTCAATCTTAATGTTGTCTTAATGTCTTAAAAATGTCTTAAATTTGACTAACTGAAACCTGCAGGAACGCAGCATCCTTTGGCTAGTGTTACATGATCCTAGGGCTGGGCGATATATCGATATAAAAAATATATCGATATATTTTTAAATGCGATATGAAATTAGACCATATCGCATATATCGATATAGTTCAAATTTGCGCTCTGCTCCCCGCGCCTCCGCTCCTCCTTTTCCACTTTGCGTGCGTGTTTAGAGCATGTTATGTTACGAGAGGCGAATCATGACTACTTCAGAAAACCCAGCACAATAGGAACTACCAGGCAGTGACATACGCTGAAATAAAGTGTTTCACCTCAGAAAAACGGACTTTCTTGTCCTGTTATCCTGTGCTCGGAGCGCACACTCAATTGCACGCGCAAATGCGGCGGCGCGCGCTGTATCGCCTCACTGATCAAGTGCAAAAGAAACTACGAGCATGCAACGCCGTTACGTTGTAAATTACACGAAATAAAAGTAATGCAGGTATGATTCTCATTCTATTCACCAGGAGCAGTTTCCATGTTTCATTAACAGTTATTGTTAATATTGTGTATTCACCATGGCAACTGTCGTTTCCATATTAACCCCAAAATGCAAAATTTTACTTTGTGTTTTTTTTTTATTTATTTTTTTTTATATTTTTAAATGGCTGTAGTGACTCATACCAACATTGTATTAACAAAAACTAGTTTGGGACTGCTATTTAATATCTTTAGCATAGGCCTAATGTTTATTTATTAGTACTAGTCTTTACTATTAGTCATATTCTTACAATTCATGTTAAGTAAAGGGAAAAAAAATATCGCGATATATATCTTATATCGATATTCAGCCTAAATATATCGGGATATGACTTTTGGTCCATATCGCCCAGCCCTACATGATCCCGCTATTCTTGCAAATGCTTTTAAACCATTCATGCGCGATAAGACAAAAAAAGAACTCAATGTCCTCCTGACACACACACACACACACACACACACACACACACGACACGAGCCACAAATAGACGCGTGCCTGTTCTCTTTTGCGGTAGAACGAACACGCATGTATGCCAAAATGAACGCGCTGCCTATGAATGTCTGACTGTGACACACACTAATAAGACTCGCGCTAATATCGTGCGTGCGCACAAAACCGCATGCCAGAATACAGTTCTCTTTCGAGCTTGAACGAACAATAACACACAAAATTGTGCCAAAATGTCTTTTTGTCGAGTATCTTAATAACATAAGAGAAGTCTTATGATGAACGTGAAGAGTTGTGATGACTTGTGAGGCGCGTGTGAGATCCACGTCTCTGACAGCAGCGGTAGCTCTTAAAGGGACAGTACACAGTAGCCACTCACTGCTCTTGACTAAAGAACTATTTTCTTTAGGCAGATTATTACTAATCTGTGTGTGCATTTATTTTCCTTGAGAACCAAGCAAGTTGACTCATGAAACCATTTGTTTATTATATCGCATATCGCAATCGCAATATTGACCATTATCACAATATGAATTTTTCCCCAAATCGTACAGACCTATATTAGATTCTCCTTCCTCATCTTTCCCTCTGTCAGGTTCACGGTCCGGGTCCAGGTCGGGGACGAGGAGTTCCCGGAGGGGTCTGGCCTAACTAAAAAAGCAGCGAGGGCGGCAGCGGCCCGAAAGGCTCTATGGCTGTTAAGAAGAAGAGGGCCACTGCCAGAGAGGGTGAGAGAACGACTGACACCACAGAAAGAGTGTGATGACCGAGAGAGGAACAGGAGAAATGGAAGCTCTAGAAAGATGGAAACTGCAGGAGAGATGAGAACTAGTTAGGGGTCCAAGAAGTCCAAGATCCGGTCGTGAAACCAAATGTGTTTCTGACCTCCTGTGGCGTTTAGGTGCGGCTCGAGCTGAAAGCGACACCGTAATGAAAGCCACTGATATGAACCCGTGAGCGGTTCCTGCTCTGATCAAGCCTACAGTCCAACTGTGTCACATCGAGACTCTTCACTGAAGTCTCCTTTAATATGAAACGCTTTCGTTTGCTCACACTGGAGTTCAGCTTTATGCTTTACAGTAGATTCTTCATATTCCACTCTGGAAATATATTATTTCTACACTGATCGGCTGATAATTACGCCAACGGTCCCCTTCAGATGATATTCTATTAATCTGTGAACCGTCACCAGTGATTGTAATCGAGTCTCTGTGAAAGATGATTGACACTGACAGCTAGTGAAGAGCATGAGGGTTTGAGGGTTTAGCAGCAGAGAGGGTCACAGCAGAGACTCGTTCAGAAACAGAGAAATGCACTAATAGTGCTAAAACTACTCCGACTAGTAGCCATCAGTGTCTGGGACTGTTTTCCATTGTTATTCCAGGTAAAACAGACGAGACGCACCGCAGTAAACCTGTAGCGACCCGTATGGCTTCTAGAGGAGACGCTTCAGCCGTTTAATACAGAACTAGAGTCAGACGTTCACTAACACACGCTTTCATTCCCATCTGCTTCATTTTCTGTGTGTCACATGATCTAATCTCGAGTCTCTCTCTTTCCTGGCAGAGACTCAGAGGACAGCCACGGCTGCAGGACTTCCTGAACCAGCAGTCCCTCTCTGGCCTGGAGCAATATGCGGCCGCTCGTGGGGAGGAGCTTATCCTGGTGGAGCGGATTGGGCTCCCCGATTGCCAATTCAGGTAAGGGTTAACACACACACACGCTCACAAGCCCATGCTCACACGGGTGCTCACTCACATGCACACACACACACACACACACACTCTGTTGCCTTTTTCGCCTTTGTTTCCATTGGCTTTTGTCTTGCCACGAGATAGGACATTTAATTTAAGATTCAACAATATTATTGAGAGAGTACAAGAACACAAGTACATGGCACAATAATTGATGGTAAGCTATGTTGTGAATCACACACTGATGCTGTTTGTGCCAAAGCCCAGCAGCGAATGTATTTCTACCGTAGACTGAGGAGTTTTAACATTGACCCCACTTTGATGAGAATGATTTATTGAGTCTGTTTTATCTGCTGGTTTGGTTCCTTGTCCACAAAAAAAAAAAAAAAAAAAAACGGCTAGAGAGTATTGTTAGGAGATTGCAGGCATTTATCTTCCCCCCTCTCTCCAACACAGTGGCAAAGACTCAAATCTAAATTCTCTGAAGCCCTAGACTCAATTAAACTACCATTCTATCTATCTATCTATCTATCTATCTATCTATCTATCTATCTATCTATCTATCTATCTATCTATCTATCTTCAAATCATATCTGTCTGTCTGTCTCTGTTTGTCTGTCTAACTTATCTATCTATCTTTCTAACTAACTTATCTTTATTTCTTTCTGACTAATCTATCTGTCTTTCTAACTAGCCACAAATATCTTTCTATCTTTCTTTCTAACTATCTATCTTTCTAACTAACTTATCTTTCTTTCTTTTTAACTAATCTATATCTATATAGTTAGAAAGATAACTGCTAGCTAGTAAGAAAGAAAGATAGAAAGATATTTGTGGCTAGTTAGAAAGACAGATAGATTAGTCAGAAAGAAATAAAGAAAGAAATAAAGATAAGTTAGTTAGAAAGATCCTTTCTTACTAGGCCTTTCATACTAATCTATCTTGCTTTCTAAGTAATTTCTTTCTTTCTTTCTTTCTTTCTTTCTTTCTTTCTTTCTTTCTTTCTTTTTTTCTTTTCAACTAATCTAGCTATTATTTCTAACTAACTTATCTATCTTTCTGTATTTCTAACTAATCTGTCTATCTTTCTTACTAATCTATCTTGCTTTCTAAGTAATTTCTTTCTTTCTTTCTTTCTTTCTTTCTTTTTTCTTTTCAACTAATCTAGCTATTATTTCTAACTAACTTATCTATCTTTCTTTATTTCTAACTAATCTATCTATCTTTCGAACTTTTTTTACCATTTACCATGATATACCACATTACTAGCAATTATGTGAAGTGTCAGTGTAAATGAAGTGAAAAACACACTATGATTGTGTTATAATAGTTACTGTTATATAAGTGATTTTTTTTAGTGTGTCTGCAAAAGCACATGTAGAATGGCCAGCAAAGGGCACTAGAGACCACTTATTGGCTCACTTTCACTTTAAACCTCATGATCTTCACCAGTTTGCTGCACTAAAGCAAACATGTTTTTCCATGTAAACTCAATAACACACATACACACACACACACACACACACACACACACACACACACACACACACAAATGTTTCAGTGATATTAGTGTCACATTCACCTTCATCACATTCACCTTCTGTCTTCATCACATTCGCCATCTGTCGTCATCACCTGCACCTGCTCCTCATCACCCTCATCATCATCATCACCTGCTCCTCATCATCATAACCGTCACCTGTTGTCCTTGTCTTGATCTGTATATTCTTATTTAAGTTCCCCTCTCAATAGATCTGAAGGACGCGTATTTTCAAATACAGATAGCGTCACATCACACAAAGAGTTCACTGAACCCCAGTCAAACAATTTCGTTTCTGGGTACCATTCTGGACTCACAGTCTATGACAGCGCGGCTATCGCCACAGCGCGTGCTGCAAATTCAGCGCGCGGTGAGATCCTTCCGCTGCGGCGCGACTACCCTGCTCAGGACGTTTCAAAGGATGCTGGGTCTCATGGCCTGGGTTAGGGTTAGGGTTATGTCCGCATGCGCCCTCTGCAGTTCTGGTTGAAAGCGCGAGTTACCGTGGCCGGTTACGTCTCAAGGTCAATCAGAACTGTCTGACAGCCCTGATACCTTGGTTGGCGGACGACTGGTCAAGTCAAGTCAAGTCATCTTCATTTATATAGCGCTTTTAACAATGTAGATTGTCTCAGAGCAGCTTTACAGAGATAAGCGTATAATTTAAGGTAACAGAGATTGTTTCGGCTTTACAGCAGAGTTAAGTTATTTCCATCTAAAGTTAGTTTTAATTGATTTGGTTCCGTCGCAATGATCATTTGTTATTAAATTAGGGGCCGCTAAGACGACACCATTCTCTCTACACAGACTTTAAACGCGAACCTGTGAGAAACGCTGATGGCGGTCACATGCGCATTTAGAATGGGTTCTATAGTTATGTGCGTTAGAATATACGCAGGTTTGGAATTCCCTACAAGCCAAGCCTAAACAAAATACTTGTCTTTCCTTATAAATTTTGATAAGGAATTTTATTTTATTTGTTGCTTTGGGGTAGGACCGCAAGACGAATTTTCCCGACAACGCCTTATCTGTAGAGTGGTAGTGGGATCCTCCATAGGGAGAGACTAGTTGGCACTTCAGCACTGCGTTGTCATCGGTCCAGGTGAAGGTCCTTCGTCAGATCTGGATACGGCCTGGATCCGGCAGGCTGCAGGAAAAACCTTGGGATAAACACAGACACTAAAATTAGCGTAGATGCCATTCTTCTCATGATGTAACGAGTACATCAGGATTTTTGGGAAGTGTTCCCGGTTCCGGCTGACCTAATCTATGCAGCCTAACATTAAATTATAGAAGTCTATAATGTATTATGTGAAAGCTAGGTCAAAGAGATGTGTCTTTAATCTGGCTTTGAACTGACAGAGTGTGTCTGCTTCCCGGACAATGGTAGGAAGACTGTTCCAGAGTTTTGGTGCTAAATAGGAAAAGGATCTACCGCCAGCAGTGGATTTTGATATTCTAGGTATAATCAACTGGCCGGAATTTTGAGATCGTAATAGACGTGACGGACTATAAGAGCTCGCTCAAGTACTGCGGAGCTAAACCATTCAGTGCTTTGTAAGTAATCAGCAATATTTTAAAATTTATGCGATGTTTAATAGGGAGCCAATGCAGTTTTGACAGAACTGGGCTAATATGGTCATACTTCCTGGTTCTGGTAAGAACTCGAGCTGCTGCGTTTTGAACCAGCTGTAGTTTGTTTATTAAGCGTGCAGGGCAACCACCCAGTAGAGCATTACAATAATCTAGCCTTGAGGTCATGAACGCATGAACTAATTGTTCCGCATTTGTCAATGAGAGCATATGACGTAATTTAGATATATTTTTAAGATGGAAAAATGCAGTTTTACAGATACTAGACACGTGACTTTCAAATGAAAGATTGGTATCAAAGAGCACACCCAGGGTCCTAACCGACGACGAAGACTTAACAGAGCAGCCATCAAGTGTTAGACAGTATTCTAGGTTATTACGTGAGGAAGTTTTTTGTCCAATAATTAGAAACTCTGTTTTTTCAGAATTTAGAAGTAGGAAATTACAAGTCATCCAATTTTTTATATCCGCTATGCATTCCGTTAATTTTGTGAATTGATAAGTTTCGTTAGGTTTTGAAGAAATATAGAGCTGAGTATCATCGGCATAACAGTGAAAGCTAATGCCATGTTTCCTAATGATATCTCCTAAGGGTAGCATGTACAGAGTGAACAGCAGCGGTCCTAGTACTGAGCCTTACTGAACTTGTGATCGCTGAGACATCTCATCATTTACTGCTACAAACTGATAACGGTCAGATAAGTATGATTTAAACCATGCTAGTGCATTTCCCGTAATGCCAACATAATGTTCTAATCTATTTAAAAGAACGTTGTGGTCGATGGTGTCAAATGCAGCACTAAGATCGAGTAACACTAATAGAGAGATACAACCACGATCGGATGATAAGAGCAAATCATTTGTGACTCTAACGAGAGCTGTTTCGGTACTATGGTACGGTCTAAATCCGGACTGGAAATCCTCGCAGATATCATTTCTTTCAAGAAAGGAACACAGTTGTGAAGATACTGCCTTTTCTAATATCTTTGACAGAAAAGGTAGATTCGAGATCGGCCTGTAATTGACTAATTCTGAAGGATCAAGTTGCGTTTTTTTAACAAGCGGTTTAATCAAAGCCAGCTTAAAGTTTTTTAATACGTATCCTAGAGACAAAGACGAATTAATGATATTAAGAAGAGGATCTATGACCTCTGGAAGTATTTCTTTCAGTAGCTTAGTCGGTATAGGGTTAGGGTTAGGGTTAGGGTTGTGCTAAGCTGTTGTAGATTTAGATGATTTAATGAGTTTAGTAAATTCTTCCTCTCCTATAGCAACGAATGAATCAAATTTTTCCTCAGGGAGACTACAGTGCACTGCCTGATGCGATACTGTAGTAGACGGTTGCATAGTTATAATTTTGTCCCTGATATTATCAATCTTATAAGTGAAGAAGTTCATAAAGTCATTACTGCTGTGTTGCTTGGAAACTTCGGTGCTTGAAGCTTTATTTTTCGTTAGTTTAGCCACCGTTTCAAATAAATACCTAGGATTATGTTTATTTTCTTCTAATAGGGTTGAAAAATAAGCAGATCTAGCAGCTTTTAAAGCCTCTCTGTAAGTAATTGAGCTCTCTTTCCATGAAATGCGAAATACCTCTAGTTTTGTTTTCTTCCAGTTGCGCTCCATTTTTCTGGCTGCTCTCTTAAGGGCCCGAGTGTGCTCGTTGTACCACGGCGTTGGACTTTTTTCTTTAATCTTCTTTAAGCGCAACGGAGCAACTGTATCTAAAGTGCTGGAAAAGAGAGAGTTAAACGTTTCTGTTGTAATATCTAGTTCTTCATGCTGAGATGATGAAACTGATTAGGAAGATTATTAATAAACCAATCTTTAGTAGCAGAAGTGATAGGTCTCACATATTTGAAACACGGAGTCGGCTTTGCAGCCTTGGCTAAATGCAAATTACACGAGACTAGATAATGATCTGAGATGTCATCGCTCTGCTGCAGAATTTCAACGGCATCCACATCTATTCCGTGTGATAATATTAGATCTAGAGTATGATTACGACGATGAGTAGGTCCTGACACGTGTTGTCTAACTCCAATTGAATTTACAATGTCTTTAAATGCCAATCCCAATGCATCTTTTTCATTATCGATGTGTATATTAAAATCACCAACAATTAGTACTTTATCTGCAGTCAATATTAATTCTGATAGAAAGTCTGCAAATTCTTTGATAAAGTCTGTATGGTGCCCTGGTGGCCTGTATACAGTAGCCAGCACAAATCTCAAACGTGATTTATCGTTTACACTATATATTTTTACATTAAGCACCAATGCTTCAAAAGAATTATATTTAAAACTTGATTTCTTAGTGGTTTTGAAACTATTACTATAGATTACAGCAACACCACCCCCTTTGCGTTTCAGACGAGGCTCATGTTTATAACAGTAATCTTGCGGGGTTGATTCATTTAAAGTAATGTAATCGTTTGGTTTTAGCCAGGTTTCTGTCAAACACAGCACATCTAGGTTATTATCTGAAATCATATCGTTAACAACGAGTGCTTTTGAAGTAAGCGATCGAATATTCAGCAACCCAAGCTTTAGCATTTGCTCATCTGTATTATAGCTGTTTTTTATTTGTTGAACATCAATTAAATTTTTAACCTTAGTTGGGTTTAAACGTTTTTTGGATTTCCAAATTCGGGGAACAGACACAGTCTCTATATGATGATATCTAGGTGAAAGAGGCTCTATGTGATGGGATTTATCTGACCTGGGTGACGCAAGGCCGCTAGCAGACGGTCGGTTTAGCCAGTCTGTCTGCTTCCTGACCTGAGCCCCAGATTGTCATGTTTGAGCTCTAAGCTCTGAGCCATATTACTAGAGAGAAGAGCAGCACCATCCCAGGAGGGATGAATACCATCTCTTTTCAACAGGTCAGGTTTGCCCCAAAAACTTTTCCAATTGTCTATGAATTCTATATTATTAAGCGGACACCACCGAGACAGCCAACCGTTAAGCGAACATAATCTACTAACTATCTCATCACTCCTGCGAACAGGAAGGGGGCCAGAGCAAATTACAGTCCTTGACATCGTACTTGCAAGTTCACACACCTCTTTAATATTAATTTTGGTGATCTCCGACTGGCGGAGTCGAACATCATTAAGTGTTAAGTGTGACTGGTGTAAGCCTGGGGACTTCCTCAGGAGTGAGGATGGTGTCGACAGACACCAGGGGAGCGCTGCTCGAGGGCAGACCGTTCTTTGGCCTGTGGTCAGAACGAGAAAGACACATCAACTGCCGGGAAATGCCGGCAGTGCACAACGCGCTGACGCGTTTTTGTCCCCAAATCAAGAACCAACACGTCGTAGTCCGTTCGGACTCTATCTATCTTTTGCGGCTAGGAAGGAACGATTTAGTCATCCGCTTCCTCAGGGGAGCTAGGAGGCTGAATCCACCCAGACCTCCTTCAGTGGGACCTTTCTACGGTTTTGGCGGCCATGAAAGGTGCCCCTTTCGAGCCTATCCAATCCATTAGCCTCAAACATTTGTCTTTCAAAACAGTGTTTTTGATGGCTCTCGCTTCGGCTCTTAGTTCTCCGTGAGCCCAGCATGCTTAGAGTTTGGACCTAATGACTCTAAAGTCATACTCAAACCTAAGCTATGTGCAGGCTAACCATAGCATGGCTATGTGCCAAAGTCCCTCAACACGTCGTTTCGGGCTCAGGTTTTCCGCCCTGCCGGGTTCAAGTGAGGAAGGGGACTCAAGTTTTCTTTGCCCCATTAGGGCTTTACGAGCTTACGTGTCCCGCTCTGCTGTCTTCAGACAGACTGAGCAGCTCTTTGTCTCGTTCAGTGGACGTTCCAAGGGAACGGCTGTTTCGAAACTACTTGTTACTTGTACACACTGAGTACTTGACTTTTCCCAGACACAGTTTACAAACTGCATGGCTCCTGTCGGTATCGGTGGTGCCCTCTTTACTCTGGAAGCCAAAATGTTTCCACACTTCAGCACGGAATGCTTACATTAGTGGAGCTGCTTATGAAGTGCTTATGTTTGGCAGAATCGTTCAGTTTATGATACAAGCGTGAAAATTGGCATAAGCAGTCTCCATGGGTCACTTGACAAGAAAATTGTCCGAGCCACTTGAAATTTCAAGATGGCGGCCATTTTTCAAGATGGCCGACACCTTAGTGGAGTGATATAGTATATATATATTTGGTGATACAAGCATGGAAATGGGCATGAGCAGTCTCTGAGGGTCACTTGACAATAAGCCACCTACAGCTACTTGATATTTCAAGATGGCGGCCATTTTTCAAGATGGCCACCACCTTAGTGGAGCAATTAGGCTTAAGAAATCATTTAGTTGGTGATACAAGCATGAAAATTGCCATGAGCTGTTTCAAAGGGTCATTTGACAAGAAACCGCCCACAGCCACTTGAAATTTCAAGATGGCTGCCTTTTTTTTAAGATTACCACCACCTAAATGGAGCAGTTAAGCGATATAATTGTTTAGTTAGTGACATAAGCATGCAAATTGGTATGACCAGTCTCTAAGGGTTGCTTGACAAGAAAACACTCTCAGCCACTTGAAATTTCTATTTTCAAGATGGCCGACCCCTGGATCCTCAAAAGATCAATTTTCCGATATAAATGTATTTTTTTGTTTGTTTTTTTTTTCATTAAGGACGATTTGGTGTCATTTTATTTTATATGTTTTAGATTATTCTAAAGAACAACTTTTAACGCATCAAAATACAGTTGTGTTGATTTGTTGAGTATAGATAGACAAGAGTGAATATCTGCACTACCAGGGCACACTGGTGATATATCACTGCTGTTAAACTCAGAGTGGGGTTCAATGTCAGAATTGTAAAGTTAGTATCCCAAATACTGTCTAATCTACCCCAAAACAGTTAGATAGCCGCACCTGAATTGACAGGTTGACAGCCGAGCCAAGGTTAATGGGGTTTTAGTTAACCGGATGGTGTACAGATCGCACGGGATATAAATGGCATTGGATGAACGATCGGACTAAGTGTAAGGTTAAGGCATGAACTTAGGCCCCGTCCACACTACTGCGTTTTCTTTAAAAACAGAGACCCTTTGGTACGTTTACACCTCCCGTCCACACTAAGACAGCAAAAATGGAGACTCAAAACGGAGAAGTTTAGAAACGCTGCCGACCCGTTTTTCGTTTTGAATCTCCGGAGGGCGTTTTAGTGAAGACGGGTCAAAACGGAGGACTTTAGAAACGATGACGCAGAGGCTCACGCTTGGCTCTATGATTGGGTGTCATCAGTCATGGAGTATACACAAGTAATATTCAGTACCAGTAAACTCCACCCGCTGGAACAGTTTCTTACAGTAAGAAACTCATAATATTGGAGTCTCAGGCGTGGCTCGCGCGGAAAACGCATGCATGCTAGAAATAGAACCAACACCTATTTTTTATGCGACACGCAATGTTGGAAGCGTTTCCAGGCAAAATAGAATAGGAAAAGATGTTTATATGTCATTTTGACACAAATACATATTAAAAAATGACATTTTGATGTTTGAAAGCATTTTTTTACAGTCTATGTTTGAAAGTCTCTAGGTTTACACCGGCACGCGCATGCCCAATGTTGATGAATGGTCACGTGATCCGCTGTTGGAAGCGTTTCCAGGCAAAATAGAATAGGAAAAGATGTTTATATGTCATTTTGACACAAATACATATTAAAAAATGACATTTTGATGTTTGAAAGCATTTATTTACAGTCTATGTTTGAAAGTCTCTAGGTTTACACCGGCACGCGCATGCCCAATGTTGGTGAATGGTCACGTGATCCGCGTTTTCAGTCGTTTTAATGTGGACGGAGATCAATTCTAATACGCAGGACACCAAGGAAAAACTCATTCATCCGAGTTTATTCAACAGAGAGCACGATCGTACTGGTTATGATACCATTGCAAGAAATGTTCCATTATTTCATAAGATCAATGCTCTGCCTATCTTACTTAGATATCCAACCCGACTAGATGAAGGTGATGGCATAGAAAACACATTGACAAGAAACAGAGCAAAATATCATTCAAGCTGTAAACTTATGTTCAATAACACAAAGCTGGAAAGGGCCCAAAAGAGAGCATCTACTGCTGTTAAAGGCACTGAAGATACCAAAGATATCCATGTCAAGAGGCCAAGAGGATCCCAGCCCTCGAAAGCTTTGTTGCACATGCCTATGTAGTTGCCCCTGCTAGAACCTATTTGCATGTTTCTTTTGCCAGTGTTAGTCCTCTATGTTTTCCGGTGTAGGCCTATGGCTCGGCTTCCCCTCGCCACATCGGCGCATCATGTTTTATTTTGTCACCAGACTATCACTGTGACATTTTCAGTTTAGTTCCTTAGTATTGTTTGAGATACTTTCTGTTTGTCATGGTTCCATGGCTGTGTCAGCCAGAGTCGCTGTTGCCTCTGGATCTGTTCTTATTGACATTCAGTATTAGTCATTGCTCAATTTTTTGTTTGGTGCACTGTCCGTTCAGCACCACAACTGTGCTAATTTATTAATCTTATTTTTGTTTCCCCACCTCTCAGTATTAATTTGACATGTTTATAACTGTTAGTTTAAAAAAACTAACCTTCACCTACCTCCCTTGTGACTGTTACCTTGTCGTGGTAAGGGAGCTTGTGTACCTCAATGAACCCTGAGAGCTATGCCGGTGGGAGGCAACTCCTGACAGGCTTTACCAAACTAGACAGGTCATGGGTGAGGAGTCAGACAAAACACAGTCAAACTACCTCTCTTGACAGAGTGTTTTGAGGAACCCAATACATTTCTATGAGAAAATGTATCATTTAAAGATCCACATGGCGGGCGGCAGTAATCCTGAAAAATTGCCGCCATCTTGAAATTTTATGTTGCTGTGGGCGGTTTCTTGTCAAATGACCCTTTGAGACAGCTCATGGCAATTTTCATGCTTGTATCACCAACTAAATGATTTCTTAAGCCTAATTGCTCCACTATCTTGAAAAATGGCCGCCATCTTGAAATATCAAGTAGCTGTAGGTGGCTTATTGTCTAGTGACCCTCAGAGACTGCTCATGCCAATTTTCATGCTTGTATCACCAAATAAACCACTATATCACTTAACTGCTCCACTAAGGTGTCGGCCATCTTGAAAAATGGCCGCCATCTTGAAATTTCAAGTGGCTCGGACAATTTTCTTGTCAAGTGACCCATGGAGACTGCTCATGCCAATTTTCACGCTTGTATCATAAACTGAACGATTATATCACTTAGCCGCTCCACTAGGTTCAGCCATAACTACGTTGTTAGCTCTTCTAGCAAAAAGTTACCGGTAGATAGGCGAGGATCCTAGTAGTGCGTCTCAGCATAGCCATCTAGCGGTAGGGATTTAAACATAAACATAAATGTGAACCACTGTCTTACCATGAATGTTTTTGCATGTTAACTTAAAAAAAAAAAATCGATATTGTGTTTTTGAAAATCGATACAGTATTGCAAAATAAAATATCGCAATACTCAAGTGTATCGATTTATTCTTACACCCCTAATTTTAACGGGAATTATTAGTAAATATGAGAGGGCATCTTCAGCAAAAATGAACTGGGGGAAAAGTGAAGGGCTCAGTGGGGAGGGTTAGGACCTCCAAAGTTACCAGGTGGATTGCTGTGGGTAAGAGAAGGGTTCATTTTTAGGTGTTTTTTAGGAAATACAGCATTTAAAGGAAAGAATTGGGAGGGAATGCTCGATTGTCTAAATGGAAGTGACCACAATTGTCGTACCGAGGAAGAGTTCTTGGTGGTAAACAACCTGTGGATAGATAGTCGATACTCGAGCTGATCTGCAGGATACTCTTGTAAATTTCTTCTGGAGTGGAGAGCACTGGATCTCATCTCATTGTGTCCTCACTGTCATGAAGATCATGTGTCAATGTGTCAGTCTCTCTTCTCTCGGTCTCTCTGTCTCTCAGGTTCGAATACCAGGTAAAATTGGGGATCCGCTCCTTCCCCCCCATGAGCGGCTCCTCTAAAAAGAAGGCCAGAGAGGAGGCAATCCGAGCAGCGGTGGCTGTCCTCCTTGAAGAGGACTCTCAGGTATGGTTCTCTCTCTCTCTCTCTCTCTCTCTCTCACTCACTCACTCACTCACTCACTCACTCACTCACTAACTATCACTCACTCACTCACACTCACTCACTTGGGTTAGGGTTAGGGTTAGGGTTAGACACACTCACTCACTCTCACAATCACACTCACTCACTCACTCACTCACTCTCTCACTCACTCTCCCAATCACTCCCAATCACTCACTCACACACACAATCACTCTCACTCACTCACTCACTCACTCACTCACTCACTCACTCTCTCACTCACTCTCCCAATCACTCACACTCACTCACTCACTCACTCTCCCAATCACTCACTCACTCACTCACTCACACACACAATCACTCTCTCTCTCTCTCTCACTCACTCACTCACTCACTCACTCACTCACTCTCTCACTCTCTCACGCACACTCACACTCACTCTCTCTTTCTCACACACACACACACACACACTAACACACTCACCAGGGTTATTATAGTTTTGCATTTTTCATTAGTTTTTATTTTTATTTCGTTTTGACTTTTTGTTTTCAAATTTAGTTTAGTTTTAATTAGTTTTTAAAGTGGGTTTGCTAGTTTAGTTTAGTTTTTATTTTTTGAAAATGCTTAGTTTTAGTTTAGTTTTTATTAGTTTTAGTGTTAGTTTTAGTCTTTTTTTTGTAATTTGGGTTATTTGTCAGGGGCAAGATTCAAAAAAAGTATTGTGTAATAATAAAAACATAATACAATTTTAGAAAAAAATTCACACCCCACTGAAATTCCTTTACCTCTTACAAAATCCACACGCTGTACCAAAAATCTACACATCTTCTATACAGAATTCACACCCTATACAAAATTTACAATTTTACACAAATAAATTTTTACAAAATATACACAGCTGTACAATTTCCACACCCTATACTAAATTTACCCTATGTGGAGTGATTCTGGAAAACCATAGAAAAAATTGGTCATGTGACCACATAATTTTGAAAAGCAATCACTTTTACTCATCCTCCAAAGAAGAGAGACACATGGCATGAGAGTTAAGCACATTTTAGTGCAAAAAACAGTTTTTTCCCTTTCAAAGTAAAATTTCTATGATTAAGAAACATGTTTGATTGTAGTGTCTGAAAAATTGTAGACAAGTTTGAAAACATTTCACACATGTTTAGTGCTTTAGTAGGCTACAGTTAGCATAGCTCCTCAGGGAGTTGCCGAAAGGAACCTGGACCCATCGCCACACCGAACCTTCCATGGGACGGAGGACTCAGTCCGCAGGGAGTCGTGTCGTCCCGGGACGTCACGACACCCACACGGTTTCGCCAACCGTCCCAAACGTCGCCCACCGAAACCTACCATGGAATACAGTAGAGAGTCCACAGGGAACCATGGCGTTCGGGAACATCACGACACCGTCCCAACCGTCGGCCCGAGGACTCAGTCTGCAGGAAGTCGTGGCACCGTCCCCAAGGGGTGGAGGAAGTTCTGAAATAGATCAAGAAACGACAAAGTCAGTATGCTCAGCATTCTCAATTCAACGCTAACCTAACCCCTGCTTTGCACTGTTGTTTTGAAAATTGAGAAAAAGCACAGGGTGCACTTTCTGCCGTCTCCATGTTTTTTAGGACCTTGGAGACATGAAAACCCTTTTTCAATTTTATTGACTTCATATAAAAGTAGACATTCTAAGAGTTTCTCTTGTATACACGCACACAATAAAAACAAAACGTTGTGCCTTTGTAAAATAAAGAATAACGGGGCGCGCTTTCTGCCGTCCGTTTCCTCTCCGCGAACTCGTTTGTTCAACTATGAAATTGGGTTCCTTTTTGTGACAGTTTTTTCTTCATTTTGTTAATCTGTTAATTTAAGTGACATATTTCATGTATAACCCTATTTATTCCTTTTACACATGTACACTTTTATTCTGTTTTTCTCCACTCACAAGCGCCGCAGTCGTTTTAGTTTAAACCACGCCCTCTCGTCTTTCATCTTGTATCCTGTATTGGGGCGTAAATCTATTTAATTACTTCAAGAACACAGCTGTTATCAGCACTTAAAATCTTTCTAGTCACTATATTTCATCATTTTCACATTAATCACAGGGGAACAAACAAAGAGCTGAGGCCCCGATCACACAGAGCGGTTTGTCATTTAAAAACATGGAACGGGGGGGAAAAAAAACGACAAAGATTACGGTTATAAACACGAGCTTCGGCTAATAGGAAACGAAGGAGGTGTTGCTGTAATTTATAGTACTGACTTCAGTATAACTCAGTGTTGCATAACGCACCCTCACTTCAAAAGCATTATATTTGAATCTAGACCTCTATCTGGTGTAAGTGCAAAATTCCATTTAAGACTTGTGCTGGCTACTGTGTAACATAGTTTATTTACACTTTTTACTTTAAAATAGTTTAAATAGTTCAACCTTTTTTTAAGGTTGTTTTACTTCAAGTATATTTAAATAATAATGATTTATGTGTTTAGTTTTGCTTGTTTGTTTCTTTAAAACGTTGCAAGCCGTCACATGTATTTGCATGACATACATGAACATATAAAAATGTATACTACACACGATATTACGCCAATCATGGATAAATAAATACAGTAGATAGTGAATAACATTTTCAAGGATTTATTTTCAAATGTAATATTATTACATAGTGTTCTCCTCTCATCCACCTCACGCGACCAACTGATCTGTAATGCACGCGACTCAGCTTTTCCGCGCACGCGAGTCCGTTGGAAAACAGCGTCTAGTTTAAATGTAACCCGAGAACAACGCGCGTATCTGAGGAACAGCCAGTCACAGGATTTTTGACTGTTTGTGAGGTAAAATGTTTTCAGTTTTGTTTGAATTCGTTTATATCACATCTGTGACCCCCACTGGAGCTACCGCTGGGCTGCGGATCTGACATATCACGGTACTGTTTGAATAGACTCTGCTGCACGCCGGAGTGTTTTTGTGTGTAACTGACCTGTAGCGTCAGGTTTGAAAGTGTCATTTACTGTGTCTGTCAGATGTCTGCTTCACTTCTGAGTGGCTTGTCTCGGTGCTGGGCGGAGCAGAGCGAGTGTATTCAGTTCATTCACGCTCGCTCTGAAAAAAGCGCTAATGCACAGTCACAAACTGTTTTGAAATATATCGGCCAAACGGAAAGATTTATTTAAAGATATCGGCCTCGGCGATATATCGGTCGACCACTAGTTTGCACTATGTTATTAAAGAGAAGTTTTATTCCGTTTTTAAGTGGCCTATGTCACAATAGTATGTTTAGAAATTAGCCTAGTCACTTTATTCTTATATGTTACATATGTTACAATCTCACATTAAAAAGTGGTATCAAAATATTTTAAATTCTGAATATAATTTTGTCAGTGTGTTAATGTCGACCCGAGAATTTAAAATATTTTGATACCACTTTTTAATGTGAGATTGTAAGGTCGTAAGCACGAGATAGAGATACCAACCTTTAGCGAACTTGCTTTCAACGTCGAACGAACACTCGTTCTCATGGAGACGCGGTGTGCACGGAGGGGAGGGGCTGTGTGTGTGTATGAGGTGTGTGTGTGTGTGTGCGCGCGCGCGCATCTGAGAGACGCGTGAGTGACAGAGAGACAGAGGGAGAGCAGGGAAAGGAAATGCAGCTGAACGAATACGCTGCGTGTTTTAAATAGCGTTAAAAAATGAAAGACCTTGACAAAGACGAAAACTAAGGACATTTACTCTATAATTTTATTTTATTTTAGTTAGTTTTGCTAAACACACATTACAGTTTTAGTTAGTTAACGTTTTTTTGTAATGCCTCGTTTTTATTTTTATTTCAGTTAACGACAATGTTTTTTCCCACCTAGTTTTCGTTTTTTCGTTCGTTTTCGTTAACGATTATAACCTCACTCACAATCACTTACAATCACTCACTCACAATCACTTACAATCACTCACTCACTCACTCACTCACTCACTCACTCTCACACTCACTCAATCACTCTCACACTCACAATCACAATCACTTACAATCACTCACTCACTCACTCACTCACTCTCACACTCACTCAATCACTCTCACACTCACAATCACAATCACTTACAATCACTCACTCACTCACTCACTCACAATCACTTACAATCATTCAATCACTCACTCACTCACTCACTCACTCAATCACTCTCACACTCACTCACTCACTCACTCACTCAATCACTCTCACACTCACTCACAATCACTTACAATCACTCAATCACTCACTCACTCACTCACTCACTCACTCTCACACTCACTCAATCACTCTCACACTCACAATCACAATCACTCACACACACACACACACACTAACACACACACACACACACACTCTCTCTCTCTCTCACAAACACACACACACTCACACTAGCAGTAATAACAAAAATGAACAAAAAAAAATAATAAAAAAATAAACAGCAACAACAAATAATGATAGTAATATGTAGAAGTATTAAATAGTATTTAAATAGTAACAGCATGTATAATAATAATGATAATAATATTTTGTGGTGACAGTAACAGTAATATAAAGGGTTAGGTTAACAATGACAGTAAATAATACTGATGGCCAGTTAGGGTTAGGTTGTGTTGACGGCAATAGTAATATCAATAATAACATTGATAATAGTGATAATAACAGTATTGGTACCAATTGGTAACCAGTATTGGAAGTATTGGTACTCAAACTAACACAAAAAGAAAGGTGATGATATTGATATTTATAAAATCAATAATAACAATAAAAATAACAACAACATTTATATCAATAATAATAATAATAGTAATAATAGTAATACTAAATATTAAATATTAAATATGGCGATGATGATAATATTTTGTATTGAAAGTACAATTGCAATACATAATAATAACATAATAACAACAATAGTAATAATAATAATAATAATAACAATAGTAAAAAAAAATAATAATAATAAAAAGAAAAAAAGCATAATAATAGTAATGCTAAAGATGAGCATTTCATTATGATAACACTTTGCGTTGACGGCGACAGTGATATCAATAATCATTCTTATTGTAGTAATAATGATAATAATAATAGTAACAACAATTATTATTACATATACAACAATAATAACAATAAACACACCTCTCCTAGTTTCTGTATCAGTGTGCATGTTTTTTTCCCCCCTCTTTTTTTTCTTTTTTCTTTTTAAAAAAAAATATTTTAATTTATCCATTTATTTATTCATTTATTTATTTTAATCATTTAATTTAATCATTTAATATACGTTATACCATTACCGAGCGATTCCTTATATCAAGCAAATTATCATCGCCATCTGTAATAATAGATGTCTGTCATCAACGTCTAATATCAATGTTAAATGTTTCTATGATATTGAAAATATTAATAACCATAATGTCAATAATAATTATAATAATGAAAATACTCACAATATTATAACCTTGTATAAACCTTGTATAAATGTATAATAATAAATGAATACATAATTAATCGGGATGAGTGTGTCAGATTTGTAATAGAGGAGCAATCGAGAGGTCTTCTTTCCATTTGATTGTTGGTAAAGTTTCTGGTTTTATTTGAATTAGCTATAATTTTGTATATTTTGGAAAGTACTTTTTTCAGGGAGGATATGTTAATTAAATCTGCTAATGCGGTAGGAAGGTGAGTGTTGTTGATTTTGGATAATAAATTAATACAGCTGATTTGAGTTGCAAATAATTCAAGAATTGATTGCTCCCGATACCGTACTCCTGGACTAAGTAAGAAAATGAAACAAAGTTGTTAGGCTGAAAAATGTGCTTTAAATGTGAGATGCCCTTTTATAGAAATTGAGTGTTTTTTTGTTGCTTGTGAAATCAGGGTTATTCCAGAGTGGGGAGTTTGTGATGTGATGACATCCACCAGGCTGTCAGAGCAGAGGCTATTGTATATGCTTTGAAACATGGGTGGTGTTTAATGGACTGACTAAGAAAAGGGATGTCTGAAATGTGCAATTTTTCGCAGAGGTGTTGATTTGAATGTTCTGTTCTACACTCTCTCTCTCACTCTCTCACTCACACACACACACACACACACTCACTCTCTCACTCACACACACAACCCGTAGCTTTTCACACTGAAGCTTGATTCCTTTCCCCATTAACACCTGATCTATGATGTCCACAGCCGACAGCTCCCAGACCCCAGCTCCCGCAGCCGGCAGTCCCAGCAGCCGGCAGCTCCCGCACCCGGACCCGGACCCGGAACCGGAACCCAAGCTTCTGGACCTGCCAAAGAGGCCTCTGGGCCCGGACCCGGACCCTGGGCACGACGTTAAGGTTATTATTATCATTAAGAATATTAATTTCATCAAGCTTTTCTATGAGCTCTTTCAATCAGCATTCTTGTATGCTCAGAAACAGTGTGTGTTTCAGTTCATCCTGTGATATGATTCAAATTATCACTTCTGCTGTGCAAATTATTCACTTGTGTTTGTTTCAATTTAATTTTCAGATGGAGGAGCAGGACTAACAAAAAATAAAAAAAATTTTTACAAAACTACATTTGTTTCTTTTTTTTTTTTTTATAATTTGTGCTTTGAAGCACCAAATGATGGTCATAGAAAAAAAATATAATGGTTCCTTCAGCAAAGGCCAATCCACACGGCCCAGACAGAGGCCCACAAATGCCCACATTTGATGAGTTCATGAGTTCACACTTACAAATAATTAGAGTCAAAGACTAGAGTTAATTAAAAAGACTAGAGTTAGTCAGAGTAAAAAAGACTAGAGTTAGTCAGATTAAAAGAGTATTTGGCCCGAACTCCCCGTATCTGGCTGGGTTAGGGTTAGGAGCTGGCTGAGAGGCGAAGGGTTACACAGAAAACACTTTCGAGGAATATGTCGGCTCATTCTGCGCTGGTCCTGGGCCTCCAGACGACTTTGAGCGTGTGCCTGGTTCCTCCGAGCCTCTTCAGTCTGGAGCTTTAGCGCTTAGCCGAGCCTGGACGATGAGGTTGTGGGCCCCCGTAGTCTCTTGGTCATCATTAGCCATCAGCCTGTTCAAGTCGTTAGGGTTAGGGTTAGGGTTAGCTCCTAGCTCCTGGCTAAGGTGCTGTAGGTCACCGGCGGCTCTGGGCAGGAAGGCCACGCTCAGCCAGGCCTTTTTTTCTTTCTTAATAATCTTTCGTTCTTTCTTTCTACCTAATCTTTCTTTCTTTCTACCTAATCTTTCTTTCTTTCTTTCTTTCTTTCTTTCTTTCTTTCTTTCTTTCTTTCTTTCTACCTAATCTTTCTTTCTTTCTACCTAATCTTTCTTTCTTTCTTTCTTTCTTTCTTTCTTTCTTTCTTTCTTTCTTTCTTTCTTTCTACCTAATCTATCTTTCTTTCTACCTAATCTTTCTTTCTTTCTTTCTTTCTTTCTTTCTTTCTACCTAATCTTTCTTTCTACCTAATCTTTCTTTCTTTCTACCTAATCTTTCTTTCTTTCTTTCTTTCTACCTAATCTTTCTTTCTACCTAGTCTTTCTTTCTTTCTACCTTATTTTTCTTTCTACCTAATCTTTCTTTCTTTCTTTCTTTCTTTCTACCTAATCTTTCTTTCTTTCTTTCTTTCTACCTAATCTTTCTATCTTTCTTTCTTTCTTTCTTTCTTTCTACCTTATTTTTCTTTCTACCTAATCTTTCTACCTAATCTTTCTTTCTTTCTACCTAATTCTTTCTTTCTTTCTCTTTCTTTCTTTCTTTCTACCTTATTTTTCTTTCTACCTAATCTTTCTTTCTTTCTACCTAATCTTTCTTTCTACCTAATTCTTTCTTTCTTTCTTTCTTTCTTTCTTTCTTTCTCTTTCTTTCTTTCTTTCTTTCTTTCTTTCTTTCTTTCTTTCTTTCTTTCTACCTTATTTTTCTTTCTACCTAATCTTTCTACCTAATCTTTCTTTCTTTCTACCTAATCTTTTTCTTTCTTTCTACCTAATCTTTTTCTTTCTTTCTACCTAATCTTTTTCTTTCTTTCTACCTAATCTTTTTCTTTCTTTCTAATCTTTCTAATCTTTCTTTCTTTCTTTCTTTCTTTCTTTCTTTCTTTCTTTCTTTCTTTCTTTCTTTCTACCTAATCTTTCTTTCTTTCTTTCTTTCTTTCTTTCTTTCTTTCTACCTAATCTTTCTTTCTTTCTTTCTTTCTTTCTTTCTTTCTTTCTACCTTATTTTTCTTTCTACCTAATCTTTCTTTCTTTCTACCTAATCTTTCTCTTTCTTTCTTTCTTTCTTTCTTTCTTTCTTTCTTTCTTTCTTTCTTTCTTTCTTTCTTTCTACCTAATCTTTCTTTCTTTCTACCTAATCTTTCTTTCTTTCTACCTAATCTTTCTTTCTTTCTACCTAATCTTTCTTTCTTTCTTTCTTTCTTTCTTTCTTTCTTTCTTTCTTTCTTTCTACCTAATCTTTCTTTCTTTCTTTCTTTCTTTCTTTCTTTCTTTCTTTCTTTCTTTCTTTCTACCTAATCTATCTTTCTTTCTACCTAATCTTTCTTTCTTTCTTTCTTTCTTTCTTTCTTTCTTTCTTTCTTTCTTTCTTTCTACCTAATCTTTCTTTCTTTCTACCTAATCTTTCTTTCTTTCTTTCTTTCTACCTAATCTTTCTATCTTTCTTTCTTTCTTTCTTTCTTTCTACCTTATTTTTCTTTCTACCTAATCTTTCTACCTAATCTTTCTTTCTTTCTACCTAATTCTTTCTTTCTTTCTCTTTCTTTCTTTCTTTCTACCTTATTTTTCTTTCTACCTAATCTTTCTTTCTTTCTACCTAATCTTTCTTTCTACCTAATTCTTTCTTTCTTTCTTTCTTTCTTTCTTTCTTTCTCTTTCTTTCTTTCTTTCTTTCTTTCTTTCTTTCTTTCTTTCTTTCTTTCTTTCTTTCTACCTTATTTTTCTTTCTACCTAATCTTTCTACCTAATCTTTCTTTCTTTCTACCTAATCTTTTTCTTTCTTTCTACCTAATCTTTTTCTTTCTTTCTACCTAATCTTTTTCTTTCTTTCTAATCTTTCTAATCTTTCTTTCTTTCTTTCTTTCTTTCTTTCTTTCTTTCTTTCTTTCTACCTAATCTTTCTTTCTTTCTTTCTTTCTTTCTTTCTTTCTTTCTTTCTACCTAATCTTTCTTTCTTTCTTTCTTTCTTTCTTTCTTTCTTTCTACCTTATTTTTCTTTCTACCTAATCTTTCTTTCTTTCTACCTAATCTTTCTCTTTCTTTCTTTCTTTCTTTCTTTCTTTCTTTCTTTCTTTCTTTCTTTCTTTCTTTCTTTCTACCTAATCTTTCTTTCTTTCTACCTAATCTTTCTTTCTTTCTACCTAATCTTTCTTTCTTTCTACCTAATCTTTCTTTCTTTCTTTCTTTCTTTCTTTCTTTCTTTCTTTCTTTCTTTCTACCTAATCTTTCTTTCTTTCTTTCTTTCTTTCTTTCTTTCTTTCTTTCTTTCTTTCTTTCTTTCTACCTAATCTATCTTTCTTTCTACCTAATCTTTCTTTCTTTCTTTCTTTCTTTCTTTCTTTCTTTCTTTCTTTCTTTCTTTCTTTCTACCTAATCTTTCTTTCTTTCTACCTAATCTTTCTTTCTTTCTTTCTTTCTACCTAATCTTTCTTTCTATTTCTACCTTATTTTTAATATGAATTAATATTGTCTTTCTTTCTTTCTACCTTATTTTTCTTTCTACCTAATCTTTCTTTCTTTCTACCTAATCTTTCTTTCTTTCTTTCTACCTAATCTTTCTTTCTTTCTTTCTACCTAATCTTTCTTTCTTTCTTTCTTTCTTTCTACCTAATCTTTCTTTCTTTCTTTCTTTCTTTCTTTCTTTCTACCTAATCTATCTTTCTTTCTACCTAATCTTTCTTTCTTTCTTTCTTTCTTTCTTTCTTTCTTTCTTTCTACCTAATCTTTCTTTCTTTCTACCTAATCTTTCTTTCTTTCTTTCTTTCTTTCTTTCTTTCTTTCTTTCTTTCTTTCTTTCTTTCTACCTAATCTTTCTTTCTATTTCTACCTTATTTTTAATATGAATTAATATTGTCTTTCTTTCTTTCTACCTTATTTTTCTTTCTACCTAATCTTTCTTTCTTTCTACCTAATCTTTCTTTCTTTCTTTCTACCTAATCTTTCTTTCTTTCTTTCTTTCTTTCTTTCTTTCTTTCTTTCTTTCTTTCTTTCTTTCTTTCTTTCTACCTAATCTATCTTTCTTTCTACCTAATCTTTCTTTCTTTCTTTCTTTCTTTCTTTCTTTCTTTCTTTCTTTCTTTCTTTCTTTCTTTCTTTCTTTCTACCTAATCTTTCTTTCTTTCTACCTAATCTTTCTTTCTTTCTTTCTTTCTACCTAATCTTTCTTTCTATTTCTACCTTATTTTTAATATTAATTAATATTGTCTTTCTTTCTTTCTACCTTATTTTTCTTTCTACCTAATCTTTCTTTCTTTCTACCTAATCTTTCTTTCTTTCTTTCTACCTAATCTTTCTTTCTTTCTTTCTTTCTTTCTTTCTTTCTTTCTTTCTTTCTACCTTATTTTTCTTTCTACCTAATCTTTCTTTCTTTCTACCTAATCTTTCTTTCTTTCTTTCTTTCTTTCTTTCTTTTTCTTTCTTTCTTTCTAACCTAATCTTTCTTTCTTTCTACCTAATCTTTCTTTCTTTCTACCTAATCTTTCTTTCTTTCTACCTAATCTTTCTTTCTTTCTTTCTTTCTTTCTTTCTTTCTTTCTTTCTTTCTTTCTTTCTACCTAATCTTTCTTTCTTTCTTTCTTTCTTTCTTTCTTTCTTTCTTTCTTTCTTTCTACCTTATTTTTCTTTCTACCTAATCTTTCTTTCTTTCTACCTAATCTTTCTTTCTTTCTACCTAATCTTTCTTTCTTTCTTTCTTTCTTTCTTTCTACCTAATCTTTCTTTTTTTCTTTCTTTCTTTCTTTCTTTCTTTCTTTCTTTCTTTCTTTCTTTCTGGCCAATCGGGGTCATACTCGTCCCCAATTGAGGCCTACCATCTGGCCAGGTTTCAAGTCTCTAGGCCTTACGGTTTGTCCTGCACGATGCGTTTTACGAATCCTTACAATTACAATAGGGTTTCAGCATTTCATGCTTGAACCCCTAATAAAAATCAGCACACTTCGTGCTTGAACCCCTAATAATTAAAGCTGCAAGCAGCATTTAAGAGTTTTATTTAGCAAGCATGCAACCACTGACATCATAGATGGAAAATAACATGTTTTAGCATGATTTATCATGTTATAACACATTCTAGCATGATTTACCATGGTTTACCATGATTTACCCTGTTCTAGCATAGTTTACCATGAATTTATCTTAGTTTACCTTGATTTACCACATTCTAGCATGATTTACAATGATATACCACATTCTAGCATGATTTACCATAGTTTATCATGATTTACCATGGTTTACCATGATTTACCCTGTTCTAGCATGATTTACTATGATATACCACGGTCTAGAATGATTTACCAGGTTTCTAGCATGATACATGATGCACCACATTTTAGTATTATTTTAGTATATTTAGTATATTTAGTATAGTAGTATTAGTACCATGTTTCTAGCGTGATTTACCATGATTTACCACATTACTATTACATAGCTATTATGTGAAGTGTCAGTGCAAATATGATTTTTGTTATAATAATATTATATATATTATATATATATATAATTGTTATATAAGTGATTTTTTAGTGTCCAAGTATTAATGTGAGCACATGTGAAAAGACTTCATTAATCCGTAGAATGGCCAGCAGGGGGCAGTAAAAGACCACTTATTGGCTCACTTTCACTTTAAATTTCATTATTTTCACCAGTTTTCTGCACTATAGCAATTCAAAGTGCTTTACATAGAAGAAATTAAAATGAAAATTAATAAAAAGAAATAAGAATAATTAAAACAGTTTAGAAAAATTTAAAATAAAATACAGTACACTGTAAAAAGTTCAACTATTATTTACTGAAACATTTTTACACTCAAAAAAATTTAGTAAATTTTGAAGCTGTGAAATCAATTAAATATACTGCATGAATTGAGTAAATGCTAGTAAAAAATTAAGTAAATCTGAGTAACTGCATCTGGTACATTAACAAATAAAATTGAGTAGAAATAATGTAACATTTAAACATTTAAAAAAAACTATATTTATGAGTAATATTAACTGTTTTTATTAATGAGTAATATTAACTTTTTTATTTTCTCTAAACCTTTGTAAAATAGTACTCCACACCAGTATACATGACATTGGCCTTTATTGTCAATGATGAACTACAGCAATACAGCACATTTTACACTGTTTTTAACAATATTTTATTCAGTAAAAATGAAATATTTAAACATTCAGGTAGCCTAATTCAAATGTAATCAACCAGTCTGGTATCCAATATCCACCGAATCTGCGCTGGTCCTCGTGCCGGAGACGGGACTCGCCTCTCTGGGTGAACTTCAAGCTTCATACCGCCGTCCTGCGTTTCACTCAGCCGAAAGATACTGCGAGCGACTGACATAACCTGCCAATAAACAAAAAGTGACAGTTCTGAGGAGATTTTATCATCCAAATGATAATAATTATTTATATTCATTATTATCATGAAGTCGTGTGTTAATGCAAAGCGTTTCAATCACGCAAAAAGACAGGCGCGACTCTCGTTGAGGTGTCGAATTACGCCTCTGTATGTTGTTTTGCATTAAATATGATTTAAAGCACAGTAAAGATTTTATAGATAAAATAAAACATACACAAACCTGAATTTCACAGAGGAAATGCACCAAATCTGCGACGCTGAGAAGAGAATTGTTGTTCTGGAGACTGCGTTCAAACAGCCCGCGCTCACTCAACCAACAGTCGAGTTGTCGTCACGTCAGAGGGTGGGGTGAATTGTTTTAATTGAGTAAACTTACTCAATTTTAAGAGTGTGTTAAATATATTAATAATATTAAGTAATATTTTTGTTTATTGAAACAGATCAGTTTAATTCAACATTCTCAAATATTTTGGTAGAAATTTCACAAATATATTAAGTATATTATACAGAAATAATTGGTTAGTCAAATACTAAATCATTTTATTGAAAAAAACTTAAATATATCTGTAAATTTTAGATAAAATTAACTGTTGGATTTTTACTCAATTATTTTGGTATGTTTAACTCAATAAAATCTCTGAATATCATTTACTTGATTGTTTAAGTTAATAAAGTTAAAAATTTCTGTAATATTTACTAAGCCACAGAATTATTTTTTACAGTGTACAGTACAGTCGGACGAACATTGGCACAGTGCTCATTCAGTAAATGCACAGCTAAACAGATACGTTTTGAGTCTGGATTTGAATGTGACTACCGTAGGAGCACATCTGATCTCCTCTGGAAGCTGATTCCAGCTGCGGCTGGCATAATAGCTAAAAGCGGACTCGCCATGCTTAGAGTGAACCCTCCTTTGGTAGGCTAGCTGATATGATCCTAGAGATCTGAGTGATCTGTTGGGTTTATATTCAGTGAGCATATCTGCAATATATTGAGGTCCTAGGCCATTGAATGATTTATATACCAGTAATAATACTTTAAAATCAATCCTAAATTTAACTGGGAGCCAGTGTAAAGACCTGAGGACTGGTGTGATATGTTCATATTTTCTGGTTCTGCTCAGAATCCTGGCGGCAGCGTTCTGTATGAGCTGCAACTGAAACTGTTCCCTTTTTGGGAAGGCCAGTGAGGAGTCCATTACAATAATCCACCCTGACTGTCTGACTCTAGTGTCAAAGACTCTAGTGTTCTAGCGTGTACTGTTACCATGATTAGGGTTAGGGTTAGGGTTAACATTACTAGCAATTATGTGAAGTGTCAGTGCAAATGAAGAGATAAACACTGACAAAATATGATTGTGTTATAATAGTTATTGTAATATAAGTGATTTTTAGAGTCTGAATGACTCACAAGTCTGAATCACAAGAATGAATCACAAGTCTTTTCACATGTACAATGGCCGAAAGAGGGCACTAGAAGACCACATATTTCCACGCTCACTTTCAGTTTAAACTTCATGATTTTCACCAGATTTCTGCACTAAAGCAAACCAGTTTTTCCATGTTAACTCAATAATGCATTCTTACACACACTTTAGGATGTTATTGTAAAAAAAAAAAAAAAAAAAACCTTTTAATGGTCTAACCATTTCACATATTTCATTGTGATCTATATTATCAGTCCAATAATAATAAATAAATAAATAATAGCTTTAAGCATTTGTTTGTTGGCCAAAGCTGAAAGCTTATAAAAAGATTGGGTTAGGGTTAGGGTTAGGGTTAGCTAAAACTGCATAAAGGTCAAATATAACAGGTCAGAGGTCAATTTTTTGGACGTGGTCTCATACAAGGGACCCAAGTTTGAACAAACAAGACAGCTAGATTTCAGGGTTTACTTCAAGGACACAGATACGCATTCTTTACTTCATAGAGACAGTTTTCACCCAAGACACACCTTCAAAGGAATCATTAAGTCACAGCTCCTCAGATTCAAAAGAATCTGCTCACAGCCATCGTCCTTTGTGGAGGCCACGCGCATCCTCTTCCGGGCTCTCCGTGGGCGTGGTTACAGCAGAGCATTCCTGAGAAAGATTCTGAAAACATTTGACAAGCCAAAAAGCCCACCCAGAGCAGAAGGGCAGATTAGAGATAAAATCATCCCGCTCACTGCCCTCTACTCCAAACAATGCGTATCCCTTAATTCGGCCATCAAAGAAAACTTTTTGAAGTTCCTTGAACTAGCTACTAGCTTTCTCAAACATCACAGGCCCATTGCAGCATATAAGCGTAACGAAAACTTACACGACACTTTGGTCTACAGCAATACGCACACCGGCCCCCATTGGCCGGATCGGCCGCTGCAAGTATTTTGTTCAAAAAAAGTGGGTAATGAGCAGATTTAACAAAAAGATATTTAAAATCCCCCGACCTCTGACCCACGAAGCTGTGAACTGCATTTATTTGGCCTTTTGCACAAGATGCCGCAGACAATACGTGGGTCAGACGAAAAATGAACTGAGGGTCAGAGCCTATCAACATGCACACAATATTATGCATAAAGTTGAGAAGCGACGACACCTAGTGCAACACTTCCTGACCCACGGTCTGTCTGCATTCAAAGTCACCTGTCTCCAATCAAATCCAGCGTGGTCTCTAAAAGAAAGACTCAAGGCTGAGAGCATTTGGATCAAAAGATTGGACACAGTCTACCCGAGAGGCCTCAATGAGGTTTAAATTTTTCTCTCTCCCCAACGCTCTTCCGTTATTTTTGGGACAGTGGTGTAGACCAAAAACTCCTCTTTGAATGGCCACCCACATCTCATTACTAACACCTACCCGTCAATAACCAACTCATAAACTACACCGGACACAAAAAGCCCTATTTTTCAGGACCCTTATATAACCTACCACACTAAAACCTACCCCGCTCACCTGTTAATCGGGTTTGGACGGCCCTCGGTCGCCTACCCCGACCGTTTTCAGCCCTCTCTGGTCGACCCCGGCCAGAAGGTTAAAAACATACAAACAAAAATATCAATTACTCCATTTTCTACACTAAAATCTACCCCCACTTACCTGTTGATGCGGTCTGGACGGCCCTCTGTCGCCTACCCCGACTGTTGTCAGCCCTCTCTGGTCGACCCCTGCAAGAAGGTTTAAAAACAAACAAACAAAAATATCAATTGCTCCATTATCTACACTAAAATCTACCCCCACTTACCTGTTGATGCGGTCTGGACGGCCCTCCGTCGCCTACCCCGACTGTTGTTAGCCCTCTCTGGTCGACCCCTGCAAGAAGGTTTAAAAACAAGCAAACAAAAATATCAATTACTCCATTTTCTACACTAAATTCTACCCCCACTTACCTGTTGATGCGGTCTGGACGGCCCTCCGTCGCCTACCCCGACTGTTGTTGGCCCTCTCTGGTCGACCCCTGGAAAAATATTAAAAACAAACAAACAAAATAGGGGTCATCTCATCATTTTTTCTCATTATGGCACAACACAACCATATGGACAATAAAATATAAATATACACACGTGTGTGGGCAGACATATAAAACAGATATTATGAGACGGGTTATAGGTGTTAGCATTTTAATAATTATTATTATAATAATTATTATTATTATTATTGTTATATTTGCCACTAATATTATACACAGATTTACGTATTTGTCAAGTGGACATTGTAGTGGGACGTTGGAGCACGGCATCGTTCCCTTTCTTTGCCTTGGGTAACCTTTAGTGGTCAGCAGAAAGTGGGCCAGTGCACAGCCATTTCTGGGACCTTAGGGTCCCAGATCTTGGATTTCTCATTCCCCTAACCCTAACCCTATGAGGAGGGCTTATCTTGAAAAACATGGCCGCCTTGAAAATACATGCCACCTTGGACACTGCATACCAATTTTCAAGTCAATCGGACTAACGGTCATAGCCCTTTTCATGTTTTTTCATGTTATCTAGGTGATCAATCGTCACGATTTTTTTACTGTGACCCCAGATTAAATTCATACACATGTGCACCAAGTTTGGTGAAGATATCTCATTTCCTTTTTGAGTTACAGCCATTTTAGTAAAATAGCACAACATTAATTTATCACCCCCTAGCGACCAGGAATCGAAATTTCGACTTTTTTTCGATAATTATTGATATTCAAACTCCAGAGAACATTTCTGCACTGGTTTGGATCCGATCGGGCAAAAAACCCGAGTTCGCAAAAGTAGGTTTTTGACAAAATTCAAAATGGCGGAAAAATTTGCATATCAAAAATGAAATCGGAGATCGGAAATCGTTTTGACCTTCAGGAGTCCAGCTTTCCAATGATATAAGACTACGACATACCGTCTAGGAGTTATGAGCAGTTTCGCGCTTTTGGTTGCTATAGCGCCACCTATGGGCCAATCGGGGTCATACTTTGATAGGTTCTCCCCAAATTGAGTACTACCATTTGGCCAAGTTCCAGCATTTACGGTTTGGGCTGCACGATGCGTTTTAGGGGAGAATAATAATAATAATAAAAATCAGTACAATTACAATAGGGTTTCAGCACTTCGTGCTTGAACCCCTAATAATAAAAATCAGCACAATTACAATAGGGTTTCAGCACTTCGTGCTTGAACCCCTAATAAGAAGAGACGTTTTGGACAGTTATAGCGCCACCTATTGTCCGATCTTCACGAAACTTGGCATGCTTCTTCACCATGCTATGGCACATCTGCTCATCGATTTTTGTGAAGTTTGGGGTTTTCCCTTAGGTTGTATAGGGATGCTTTTGAGTGTTTTTTTGTCCCGCCCCTTTCCTAAATGACCCTGTTACAGCCAGGCCAATGCAAAAGTTCAACTTTTTTTCGATAATTATTCATCTAGAGACTCCAGAGAACTGTGCTAGACTGGTCTGGTTCCGATTGGGCCAAAAACCTAGGACTAGTTTGCAAAAGTAGGTTTTTGACAAAATTGGCCATAACAATTTTTTTTGCTCGTAGGTGAATTTGGAGATAGCCATTTTGTCCGTCTGGATCCAGGTATCACAGTGATGCTAAAATGGAGAATCTAGGCCAAACTGTCTAGCAAACCCCAAATTGTGAGCAATTTAGTAAATTTGGTCATTATAGCGCCACCTATGGGCCAATCTGGGTCATATTTTGATAGGTTCTCCCCAAATTAAGGACTACCATTTGGCCAAGTTTCAAGGTTCCAGCTCTTACGGTTTGGGCTGCACGATGCGTTTTACGGCAGAATAATAATAATAATTAAAGCTGCAAGCAGCATTTAGCGGGGTTCAAGCATTTAGGGTCTTTAAGCACATAAGGCAGTTTAGTGAGTTGTCTGAGTTTTTGTTTAGGATTTACAGGCTTTTGAGTGTTTTTTGCCATACCCATTTTCTAAATGATCCTGTTATGGCTACCCAATGGGTAAAGTTAAAGTTTTTTATATAATTAATAATCTAGAGCTTCCAGAGAATTGTACTGCACTGGTATATTTCCGATCGGGCGAAAAACCTAGGACTAGTTCGCAAAAGTAGGTTTTTAACATAATCGCAAGTATTTAATGAACAAATTGATTGAAAGCAGTAGTTCTTGAGGCAAAGTTGTTCAGTATGAGGAGATCTATCAAATGATATGCATCACGTGATTACATAGCCGTAAAACCTGTTAGCGTCAACTAGTGGCTGATTTTTCAAAATTCTTACAGACCTCTAGGACCACGAGTCGAACATGCCCACCGAGTTTCGTTCCGATCGGCCTCCGTTAAGAGCAAACTAACAGCTTTGAATTAAAATGGTGAGTTTATCCTGTTGTAAACATCAACCATGCCTGTTGACAGTTCTCTTTTGTGGGAAGGGAATGAAAAGTTCTCAAATCCACAGCACAGCCTCAGACATAACATTTATATCCATGATCTGCCATTTTCACTATTGTCCTTGCTTGCTTCTTCACAATACCTGCAGATCTTCTGATGATTCGGCTGTGCAGGTCCACATTAACACTGCCTGGCCTAGAACATGGACTGGAAAATGCAAATTTGGGGGGTATAAATATTAATGATCCTGACTCCAACGTCACAGTCGGTGTTATGGTGGGATTCACTCATTTTTCAGCTGTCTTTTGCAAACAGGAGATTTACACATGAAGGAGGAAACAATGGTGTTTGAGGCTCACGGTATGTCAGTTCCATGTCCAGAACTCTTATCATTCAACTATGCCAAGATAAATACAGTTTTCAATTGTATGGCACCTTTAAAATAGATGATTAGTAATATAATGCTTACTTGTAGTCTGAAATGGCTTTAACAAAAGAAGAAAAATAGTCTTAGATTTCTGTTAATTCTAATCATGTACAAATAAAGTTGCACATTAAGATTACGATGCGTTTTACAAATCCTTACAATTACAATAGGGTTTCAGCCTAAGGTCACCTAAGGTCCGATCTCCATGCATGCTTCCTCACCATGTTCTGACACATATGCTCATCGATTTTGGTAAAGTTCTGAGTTTTCATTTGGGATTTATAGGCTTTTTAGTGTATTTTGCCACACCCCTTTTCTAAATGACCCTGTTACAGCCACCCAAATGCAAAAGTTAAACTTTTTTTCGATAATTATTGATCTAGAGAGTCCATAGAATTGTCCTAGACTGGTTTGGTTCCGATCGGGCGAAAAACCAGGGACTAGTTCGCAAAAGTAGGTTTTGGACAAAATTCGACATAGAAGAAAATTTTCCCTGCCGGCGAGCAAATCGGAGATAGCCATTTTGTCCGCCTTGAGCCAAGGATTCCAACGATATAAGACACTTGATCCTGGGACAAACGCCTGGGTTAGAGTCATGGGCGATTTTGTACTTTTGGTCGCTGTAGCGCCACCTATGGGCCAATCGGGGTCATACTCTGATAGGTTGTCCCCAAATTGAGGCCTACCATCTGGCCAGGTTTCGAGTCTCTAGGCCTTACAGTTTGTCCTGCACGATGCGTTTTACAAATCCTTACAATAGGGTTTCAGCATTTCATGCTTGAACCCCTAAAAATCAGGACAATTACAATAGGGTTTCAGCACTTCGTGCTTGAACCCCTAATAATAATAAAAATCAGTACAATTACAATAGGGTTTCAGCACTTCGTGCTTGAACCCCTAATTAAAGCTGCAAGCAGCATTTAGCGGGGTTCAAGCATTTAGGGTCTTTAAGCACAACTCTAGTGAGTTGTCTGAGTTTTCGTGTAGGATTTACAGGCTTTTGAGTGTTTTTTGCCATACACATTTTCTAAATGATCCTATTATGGCTACCCAATGGGTAAAGTTTAAGTTTTTTATATAATTATTGTTCTAGAGAGTCCAGAGAATTGTACTGCACTGGTATATTTCCGATCGGGTGAAAAACATAGGACTAGTTCGCAAAAGTAGGTTTTTAACATAATCGCAAGTATTTAATGAACAAATTAATTGACAGCAGTAGTTTTTGAGGCAAAGTTATTCAGTATGAGGAGATCTATCAAATGACATGCATCACGTGGGTTAGGGTTAGGGCTAGGGTTACAAAGCCGTAAAACCTGTTAGCGTCAACTAGTGGCTGATTTCTTTCAAAATTCTTACAGACCTCTAGGGCCACGAGTCGAAACATGCCCACCGAGTTTCGTTCCGATCGGCCTTCGTTAACCTTGTCTAAGAGGTGCACAAACTTTATTGGCCTAGAGCGGCATAGACATACATGGCACCTTGGACCAAGACACTGCATGCCAATTTTAAAGTCAATCGAACTAATGGTCAGGTGGTTATAGCCCTTTTCATGTTTTTGTGATGTTATGGCCTGATCTCCATTTTAAATAATTATTTTAAAGGTGCCGCAGAATGCATTGATATATTTTAAATTGTTCTCTGATATCTCTGAAACAGAAATGTCTTCAACAGTCAAGTAGTGGATAAAATCACTAATGTTACTTTCTGCTTGCGGTAGGGGTTGTAATGGAAATATAACATTAGTTGGAACTGCCCCCTTCTTCAGTATCAAACGATGAGCGAAACCTGCTTGATATTGTCCCAGGTTAGAAAAACTGTCAGTGGTGAAATGGGCAGAGCAAACTAACAGCTTTGAATTAAAATGGTAAGGTATCCTGTTGTAAAAATCAACCATGCCTGTTGGCAGTTCTCTTTTGTGGGAAGGGAATGAAAAGTTCTGAAATCCGCAGCACAGCCTCGAACATAACATTTATATCCATGATCTGACATTTTCACTATTGTCCTTGCTTGCTTCTTCACAATACCTGCAGAACTTCTGATGATTCGGCTGTGCAGGTCCACGTTAACACTGCCTGGCCTAGAACATGGGCTGGTATATGCAAATTGGGGGGGTATAAATATGAATGATCCCGACTCCAACGTCACAGTCAGTGTTATGCTGTAATTCACTCATTTTTCAGCGGTCTTTTGCAAACAGGAGATTTACACATGAAGGAGGAAACAATGGTGTTTGAGGCTCACGGTATGTCAGTTCCATGTCCAGAACTCTTATCATTCAACTATGCCAAGATAAATACAGTTTTCAATTGTATGGCACCTTTAAAATAGTTGATTAGTAATATAATGCTTACTTGTAGTCTGAAATGGCTTTAACAAAAGAAGAAAAATATTCTTAGATGTCTGTTCATTCTAATCATGTACAAATAAAGTAGCACAGTAAGATTACATTTATTTGAATGCATTAGTGGGTGTGTGATTGCGCTGTGTGTGCAGCTTATCAATATTAAAAGTGAAGGTGTAGTTGATATCTTTGTTGATAATATCTGTAGTAATCAGAAAAAAACAATTAAGAAATAAAGAATTAAAATTACAAATAATATTCTGTTAAGATATGAGTTACAATAACATGATTTGCAATAGTAATAATATCAATACTATATGCACAATACACAAAGATTAGACTAGCAGGTCTGTGTCTTTCAAAAACATTAGTATTGCAGCCAATGTGAGTCTGTGGGATTTATAAACAGACAAAATATGATTTGAAATGTTATTTTAATGATTTTATAAAGTTTAAACAATATTTCAAATGGAAACTAACTGGGAAATAATATTTTAGTAAGCAGAATGAAGCAATGAGTGGTCTTCTGGTGGTTAAAATGTAAATGAAAACAATAATACTTAAACAATAATACTTAATACACTAACCATGCTTCAACACACACATGCAAACACATTTGGTTGTAGATGTAGATATTTTAAATAAAAGATAGGTAACAAAATGATAATTGCAAATCTCCTCTGTATAACACCATTTTCAGATTTCAAATTAATCACTGAGAGGCAGAATTGTTCAAACTGAGAGCTCAGTACAAATGAAGTGATAAACTGACAAAACATGATTGTGTTATAATAGGTGATTTTCATGCAAGCAATTTTATATAGTCTAAAAATGTATGCAAAAGCACAGGTAACAATATTTTTATAAGTAGAATGTCCTGCAGAGGGCAGTAGAAGACCACTAATTGACTCACTTTCATTTGAAAGACTTCTTTATCCACCAGTAAAACAAAGCAGTTTCTCCATGTTCTTTCCATTAAGCATGCTTACACACAGACACACACACACACACACACACACACACACACACACACACACACACAAAGACAAATATGTTTTCAATGTTTTTGGGATGTTATTGTGAAAATATCTTTTAATGGTCTAACCATTTCACATATTTCTTTGTAATAATAAATAGCTTTAAGCATTTGCTTGTTGGCCAAAGCTGAAAGCTGATACAAAGACTGCTGCTCCCTCTAGTTGACAACAGTGGAATTACAGCCTCCATCTTACAATTGAAGTGAATGAATGGGAATTAGTTTTTTCACTTATATCTCGGGAACCAGATGGCGAAAAATTAAGATATAGGCTTTTGGGGACACTTGGTCAAGGCTACATATTGAAGTGACTCTATTATAGCCATCCAAATGAAGAAGTTATACTTTTTCTGATAATTATTGATCTAGGGAGTCCAGAGAATTGTACTGCACTAGATTTGAAGATTATGATTTGAAAATTATAAGATCATAAATGGAAAACACCATTTACAGCCAATACAGGCAATTTACCATAGAATACATATTGTTTTAAAGCTTTTTAACAGTTATAGCGCCACCTATGGGTTAGGGTTTTACTCCATAAAAATTCCCATGCTTCTTTAGCATGTTATGTCACATGTGCTCATCGATTTTTGTAAAGTTCTGAGTTTTTATTTATGATTTATAAATGTTTGAGTGTATTTTGACACGCCCATTTTCTAAATGATCATGTTATAGCCAAACAAAAGCAAAATTTCTACTTTTTTTCGATAATTATTGATCTAGAGAGTCCAGAGAATTGCCCTAGACTGGTCTGGTCTGGATCGGGCGAAAAACCTAGGACTAGTTCGCAAAAGTAGGTTTTTAACATGTTCACGAATATTTAATGAACGGTTTGATTGACAGCAATGTGACTATAAGTGTAACACCACGTGATTACAGAGCCATAAAACCCTAGCGCCAACTAGTGGCCGATTTCTTTCAAAATTCTTACAGACCTCTATGGCCATGAGCCGAACATGCCCATCGAGTTTCGTTCCGAGCAGCCTCCGTTAACCTTGTCTAATAGGTGCTCAAACTTCATTGGCCGATGGCGGCCATGTTTTTTGAGATACGTCAATGTCTCATAGGCATACATGGCACCTTGGACCAAGACACTGCATACCAATTTTTAGGTCAATCGGACAAACGGTCAGGTGGTTATAGCCCTTTTCATGTTTTTTTCAAGTTATAGCGCCACCTACTGTTCAATCGTCGCGATTTTTTCACTGTGACCTCAAATTGAACTATTACACATGTGTACCGAGTTTGGTGAAGATAACTCATTTATTTCTCGAGTTATAGCCGTTTTAGTAAAATAGGCTCCTCCCACAACGTACGTTTTGGCACCCCCTAGCGCCTGTGAATCGAAATTTCAACTTTTTTTCGATAATTATTGATATTCAGACTCCAGAGAACATTTCTGCCCTGGTTTGGTTCCAATCGGACGAAAAACCTAGGACTAGTTCGCAAAAGTAGGTTTTTGAGAAAATTCAAAATGGCGGAAAATTTTCCCAGGCGGAAATGAAATCGGAGATATACGTTTTGACCGTCTTGAGCCAAGGATTAGTAAGACACTTGATTCTATGACAAACCGTCTAGGAGTTATGGCTGATTTCATACTTTTGCTTGCTATAGCGCCACCTATTGGCCAATCGGGGTCATACTTTGATAGGTTCTCCCCAAATTGAGGACTACCATCTGGCTGAGTTTCAAGTCTCCAGCATTTACGGTTTGGGCTGCACGATGCGTTTTAGGGGAAAATAATAATAATAATTAAAGCTGCAAGCAGCATTTATCGGGGTTCAAGCAGTTAAGGCCTTTAAGGCCTTTAAGCACAAAAGCATCAAAAGTTATTAGTTTTATTTAGCAAGCATCTAACCACTGACATAATAGATGAAAAAGACTATTTACAGCCAATACAGGCAATGTACCATAGGTTTTAAAGCTTTTTTAACAGTTATAGCGCCACCTATGGTCCGATCTCCATAAAATTGCTTACTGTGACCTCAAATTGAACCCATACACATGTGTACTGAGTTTGGTGAAGATATTTCATTTACTTCTTGACTTATAGCCATTTTAGTAAAATAGGCTCCTCCCACAACAATTTACCACATTCTAGTATTATTTACTATGATTCTAGCATGATTGTGCTACAATAGTAATTGTTATATAAGTGATTTTTTAGTGTCTAATGAATGCAAAAGCATATGTGAGTAGACTTCATTAATAAGTAGAATGGCCAGCAGAGGGCAGTAGAAGACCAGTTATTGGCTCACTTTCACTTTAAACTTCATTATTTTCACCATTTTTCTGTACTAAAGCAAACCAGTTTTTCCATTTTAACTCCATAATGCATGTTTACACACACACACACACACACACACACACACACACACACACACACAAAGACAAATGTTGTTGTTTTTTCAATGCTATTGGGATATGTCATTATGAAAATATATTTCAATGGTCGATAAACATTTCACAAAGTCTTTGTAAGCTATTAATCAGATTATTCAGAATTTATTTAGAAACCTAAGACTACACACACACATTATGTGGTAGATACAGATATTTGAAATATATGATGTGATCAAACTGTCAATACTAATACTTTAACAGATGGATTTTGAGTAAATGTAATTGTTAATGTTAAAATAGGGATTTTATAAAGTCAGGGTTAGGGCTACAGGGTTGGCGATGATGAGATTGACGACTCGGCTTTTGTGGTTCACAACGAGGGGTGAGACAAACTTTTAGCTTATTGTATATTATATTATCTGTGTGTGTGTGTGTGTGTGTGTGTGTGTGTGTCTCTGTATGTCTGTCTCTGTGTGTGTGTGTGTGTGTCTCTGTCTGTCTGTGCGTGTGTGTTTCTGTGTGTGTGTGTCTGTGTGTGTGTGTGTGTGTGTGTGTGTGTGTGTGTGTGTGTGTCTGTGTGTGTCTGTGTGTGGTTGTGTGAACAAGAATTTCATTGCCAACTGTAATTGTTGTGCATATGTGCCAATGAGCATCTTGAACTTTGATGTACAATCTTTAATCTTTTTGCGTGTGTCTTGACATGTACAGAGATGATGAGCAGCCTGGGTCATCTACCACTTCGACAACAAGCAGACAGAGGCCTACAAAGAGATGGGGTGGAAGGAAGAGTCAAACCAGATCAAGATCTCCAGCAAAGTCAGGACAGCCACACCACAGCTCTGACCCCTGGAAAACCGAGAGTGATCCTGATATTGATTTTGTATTCATTTTACCTTTTGTATGGTATATTTGCACTTTTTAGGAACACCTCATGAAAGCCCTGTAATGTAGCTGTCTGTGTAATTGTACATTGTGTTTTGTAGAGTTTCTAAGCAAAAAAGAAAAGGAAAAAACCCTATTGCCACACCTGCTTTTTGCTGTATATAGTTTGATTTTATCTCAATTTTACCTTTTTTATGTTGTATTTGCACTATTTGGGAACCCTCATACTCTGGGAATGCAAGGCCTTAAATATAGCTCTCTGTATAATTGTGTGCATGAACTGTTTTAAAAAGTGGCAAAGCTAAAAAAATAAATAAAAAAAGCCCATGCTACACCTGCTTTTTTTTGTAAATCATATTTTATTTGTACATAGCTTGATTATATCTGAACTGTACCTGTATATGTTGACATTTACAACTTGTGTTAACATTTTAAACCTTTTAAAATGCTTCATTGAGCATGTTTGTGTTTTTTTTGTAGTAAAAAACTATAATTTTTCTATTCGGATTTTGTGTTTTTTGTGTGATTTTGGGTCCAGTGTGTTGATAAAGTACATCAAAGTGAAAAACTAATTGTCTGTTAATATAGGTGATGTTGTGCTGTGTAAAAAGTACTCAAAAACGGCCAAAATAGCACAAGACTCCGAAGAGTTAATAAGTAGAATGGCCAGCAGAAGCCAGTAGAAGACCACTTATTGGCTCACTTTCACTTTAAACTTAATGATTTGCACCAGTTTTCTGCACTAAATCAAACCAGTTTTTCCATGTTAACTTACACACACACACACACACACGCACACAAATATGTTTTTTGGATATGTTATTGAGAAAATATATTTATTTGTCTATAGGCATTTCTTTGTGATCTAATAATATAAAACTATGTTACCAGTATAGGGCTGTAACGATTCCTCGATTATAGTAAAGTACTCGATTTAAAAAATCCTTGAATCCACAATTATATTGTGAAATCACAAAGGCTGTGATTCAGTTAAATAAATATATCCGTTTTTTATATTTGTTTTTTGTTTGTTTTGTTTTTTCACAGAGAAGACGCTTCAATTACATGAGTGCAGATTAGCCTAACGTTACATGTTAAAATTACCTCAGCTCCGTCCACAGTAAACGCTGCTTTAAGCAAACTCAGTCTCTGCAGTGCTGTTTGTTTAGGTTTCCAATAACGTGCAAATATGGGAACGCAAGTCGGACGCAGTTTGTGTTTCATAGTTGCACTGTTATCATTTGTGGAGCACATCTGGGTTTCTCAAACTGCTGTTCATCGCAATTTCAAAATAAAAGTTTAAACATTGCGATTTCAAAATATAAGTTATCTTGCTCTGAGTTTGCATGTTTTGATGTGCACATGTTCTCGTTCAAGAAATTACAGTGACTGTAGCATTTCTATCGTACAGAAGTGGCCAAATATTAAAGGTTAAGTTGACATTTGAATGAATTGTTTGGACAATATTAAACAAGGATTTGATAATGCCAGGCTTTTAGTGTAACAACAACCAGGCCGCTGGCGCCCTCTGCAGGCATTTGTTATTTATGTACATAAGTTATGTTTATATTAGTTTATATAATTTATTTTACATGGGTATATTTTAACAGTGTTCTTCAATAAAACCAATATAATTACTTACTTTGATACTTTACTTGAACCAATTATTGTTGCTTGTTATTATATATTTGTATTTTAAGTCATTTTAAAGGCTGTTGTTAACTTGAATCTATTTTTTACCACAATTTTTTTATCCGATTACTTGAATAGAATACTCGATTACTAAAATAATCGAAAGCTACAGCCCTATCATAATAAAAAAGATTGCTTTTTAAAGCATTTGTTTGTTTCCCAATACTGAAAGCTAATGAAAAGGTAATGTGCAATCCTCAAGTGGACAAAAGTGGTATTATAGCTTGCATTTTACAATTGAAGTGTTTGAATGAATGAGTGAATGAATGGGAATTTGGTTTTTCAATTATATCTCGGTAACCAGAACGCGAAAAATTCTGAAACTCAGAGCATAGATAGTGCTCGAGTAGCCCTCGATGGAGGCCCACGGAGGCCCGCGACGACACGTTTCGATCAAGAGCCTGGAGAGGACCTTACCATCAAAATTTGAATGTGCAACGACTTTCCGTTTTCGAGTTATTAGTGAATTTGTATTCGGGGGCGTGGCTTAAATGCCCGTTTTACTTTCGTTTCATTTCATTCATTTACTTTCGTCCATTTCCATATCTCAATGTGACACAATTGTCAAGTAATACTCCAATAGATGAGTTTTGACAAAATATGATTGACAATGTTAAAATAATGATTTTATAAAGTCTAAATATGAATTATATGACAATATTAGGGAGCAGTATGATGAAATGGCAGCAGGGGGCAGTAAAATACCACTTATTAGCTTAATGACATGTTATATCATTTTTACCTTTTTAACTGTTATAGAAGCAAATTTTGTCTGATCTGTCTGAAATGTTTCATGCTTATTAAGAGTCATGAACATTATTATATGAAAATTATATGATAATAGATAGGAATAGGAATTTTTCATAGGAAAAGACCATTCACAGCCAATACAGGCAATTTACCATAGGAAATATATGGTTTTAAAGCGTTTTAACAGTTATAGCGCCACCTTTGGTCCGATCTCCATACAAATTTCCAGGCTTCTTTAGCATGTTATGACAAATATGCACATCAATTTCTGTGAAGTTCTGTGCTTTCGTTTAGGATTTATAGGCTTTTGAGTGCATTTTGCCACGCCCATTTTCTTTATAAGGGTTAGGGTTAGGGTTAGGGTTAGGTTAGGTTAGGTTAGGGTTAGGGTTAGGGTTAGGGTTAGGGTTAGGGTTAGGGTTAGGGTTAGGGTTAGGTAATTTTTTTCAATATACCCCTGTGAAAAATGCAAAAGTTCAACTTTTTTTTGATAATTATTTATCTAGAGAGTCCATAGAATTGTCTTAGACTCGTTTGGTTCCGATCGGGCGAAAAACCTAGGACTAGTTCGCAAAAGTAGGTTTTTAACATATTCATGAATATTTAATGAACTGTTTGATTGACAGCAATGGTTCTAGAGGCAAAGTTGTTCAGCATGAGCAGATCTATCATATGATATGCATTTTGTGACGATAAGTGTAACACCACGTGATTACAGAGCCATAAAACTCGTTAGCGCCAACTAGTGGCCGATTTCTTTCAAAATTCTTACAGACCTCTAGGGGCTTGAGCCGAACATGCCTACTGAGTTTTGTTCCGATCGGCCTCCGTTAACCTTGTCTAATAGGTGCTCAAACTTCATTGGCCGATAGCGGCCATGTTTTTTGAGATACACCAATGTCCTCATAGACATACATGGCACCTTGGACCAAGACACTGCATACCAATTTTCAAGTCAATCGGACTAACGGTCAGGTGGTTATAGCCTGTTTTATGTTTTTTTCATATTATAGCGCCACCATGAGGCCAATCACCGCGATTTTTTTACTGTGACCTCAACTTGAGCTCATACATATGTGTACCGAGTTTGGTGAAAATATCTCATTTCGTTCACGAGTTATAGCCATTTTTGTATAATTAGCTCCGCCTCCTGCGAACGTTTTGATGCCCCTTAGCAACCGTGGATCGAAATTTTAACTTTTTTTCGATAATTATTGATATTCAGACTCCTGTGAATATTTCTGCACTGGTTTGGTTCCGATCGGGCGAAAAACCAGGGACTAGTTCGCAAAAGTAGGTTTTGGACAAAATCCAAAATGGCGGAAAAATTTGCATACCGGAAATGAAATCCTTGAGGCCTTTTTTGTTCGGCTTGACCCAAGGATTCCAAAGATATAAGACACTTGAGTCTGTGACAAAGGGTTGATGAGATTTAAGCAAAAATATGCAATTTTTTTGTTTTTTGCACTGTAGCGCCACCTATTGGCCAATCTAGCTCATATTCTCTGAACCTCTCCTCGATTTTTGTACTACCTTCTGGCCAAGTTTCAAGTCTCTAGCACTTACGGTTTAGGCTGCACGATGCGTTTTACGGCGGAATAATAATAATAATAATTAAAGCTGCAAGCAGCATTTATCGGGGTTCAAGCTATTAAGGCCTTTAAGGGTTTTTAAGCACAAAAGTTATCAAATTTTAATTAGCAAGCATCTAACCACTGACATAATAGATGGAAAAGACCATTTACAGTCAATACAGGCAATTTACCATAGGAAATATGTGGTTTTAAAGCTTTTTAACAGTTATAGTGCCACCTTTGGTCCGATGTCCATAAAATTTGGCATGCTTGTTAATGATGTTATGTGACATATGCTCACCAATTTTTGTGAAGTTTTGAGTTTTCATTTAGGATTTATAGGCTTTTTAGTGTATTTTGCCAGGCCCATTTTATAAATGACCCTATTACAGCCATCCAAATATTAATAATAATAATAATAAAAATCAGTACAATTACAATAGGGTTTCAGCACTTCGTGCTTGAACCCCTAATAAGAAGAGACGTTTTGGACAGTTATAGCGCCACCTCTTGTCCGATCTTCACGAAACTTGGCATGCTTCTTCACCATGCTATGACACATCTGCTCATCGATTTTTGTGAAGTTTGGGGTTTTCCCTTAGGTTGTATAGGCTTTTGAGTGTTTTTTTTGTCCCACCCCTTTCCTAAATTACCCTGCTACAGCCAGGCAAATGCAAAAGTTCCACTTTTTTTCCGATAATTATTGATCTAGAGAGTCCATAGAATTGTCCTAGACTGGTCTGGTTCCGATTGGGCCAAAAACCTAGGACTAGTTCGCAAAAGTAGGTTTTGGACAAAATTGGCCATAACAATTTTTTTTTTGCTCGTAGGTGAATTTGGAGATAGCCATTTTGTCCGTCTGGATCCAGTTAAAGCCTTTTAGGCATTTAAGCACAAAAGCATCAAAAGTTATTAAGATTTATTTAGCAAGCATGTAACCACGGACATAATAGATGGAGAAGACCATTTACAGCCAATACAGGCAGTTTACCATGGGATATATATGGTTTTAAAGCTTTTTAACAGTTATAGCGCTACCTATGGTCCGATCTCCATAAAAATGTTTACTGTGACCTCAAATTGAAACCATACACATGTGTACTGAGTTTGGTGAAAATATCTCATTTACTTCTTGAGTTATAGCCATTTTAGTAAAATAGGCTCCTCCCACAACAATTTACCACATTCTAGTATTATTTACTATGATTCTAGCCTGATTTGCCATATTCTAGCATGATTTACCATGATATACTACATTCTAGTAGGATTTACCATTGTTTACTGTGATTGTATACTCTGACAAAATATGATTTATGAGTGATAAACTCTGACAAAATATGATTGTGCTACAATAGTAATTGTTATATACGTTATTTTTTAGTGTCTTATTGTTATATAAGTGATTTTTAGTGTATAATGAATGCCAAAGCATATGTGAGTAGACTTCATTAATACGTAGAATGGCCAGCAGAGGGCAGTAGAAGACCAGTTATTGGCTCACTTTCACTTTAAACTTCATGATTTTCACCATTTTTCTGTACTAAAGCAAACCAGTTTTTCCATTTTAACTCCATAATGCATGTTTACACACACACACACACACACACACACACACACACACACACACACACACACACACACACACACACACACACACACACACACACACACACACACACACACACACACACACACACAAAGACAAATGTTGTTGTTTTTTCAATGCTATTGGGATATGTCATTATGAAAATATATTTCAATGGTCTATAAACATTTCACAAAGTCTTTGTAAGCTATTAATCAGATTATTCAGAATTTATTTAGAAACCTAAGACTACACACACACATTATGTTGTAGATACAGATATTTGAAATATATGATGTGATCAAACTGTCAATACTAATACTTTAACAGATGGATTTTGACTAAATGTAATTGTAAATGTTAAAATAGGGATTTTATAAAGTCTAAATATAAATTATAGAACAATATGACAAAATGACTATTTTAAACAGCAGGGGGCAGTAAAATACCACTTATTGGCTTAATATGCCATTAATTCATATCATTTTCACCTTTTTAACTGTTACAGAGGCAAATTTTGTCCGATCTGTCTGAAATTTTTCATCCTTGTTCAGGGTGATATTTCACACGTTCTGACTTGTTTTTAAGAAGGTCTGAGCATTGATTAAAGAGATATAGGCTTTCGGGGACACTTGGTAAAGGCCACATTTTGAAGTGAACCTATTATAGCTATCCAAATGAAGAAGTTCAACTTTTTCTGACAACTATTGTTCTAGTGAGTCCAGAGAATGGTTATGCGATAGTTTTTAACATTATGATATGAAAATTATATGATCAGACATGGAAAAGACCATTTACAGCCAATACAGGCAGTTTGCCATAGGAAATATATGGTTTAAAAGCCTTTTAACTGTTATAGCGCCACCTTTGGTCCGATCTCCATAAAATGTTGCATGCTTGTTAATGATGTTATGTCACATATGCTCACCAATTTTTGTGAAGTTATGAGTTTTCATTTAGGATTTATAGGGTTTTTAGTGTATTCTGCCACGCCCATTTTATAAATGACCCTATTACAGCCATCCAAATGCAAAAGTTCAACTTTTTTTTGATAATTATTGATCTAGAGAGTCCAGAGAATTGTCCTAGACTGGTCTGGTTCCGATCGGGCAAGAAACCTAGGACTAGTTCGCAAAAGTAGGTTTTTAACATATTCATGAATAATTAATGAACAGTTTGATTGACAGCAATGGTTTTTGAGGCAAAGTTGTTCAGGATGAGGAGATCTATCAAATGATATGCACATTGTGTGGATATTTGTAACACCACGTGATTACAGAGCCGTAAAACTCGTTAGCGCCAACTAGTGGCCGATTTCTTTTAAAATTCTTACAGACCTCTAGGGCCATGAGCCGAACATGCCCATTGAGTTTCGTTTCGATCGGCCTCCGTTAACCTTGTCTAATAGGTGCTCAAACTTCATTGGCCGATGGCGGCCATGTTTTTTGAGATACGCCAATGTCCTCATACACATACATGGCACCTTGGACCAAGACACTGCATACCAATTTTCAAGTCAATCGGACTAACGGTCAGGTGGTTATAGCCTGATTTATGTTTTTTTCATGTTATAGCGCCACCATGAGGCCAATCGTCGCTATTTTTTTACTGTGACCCCAGATTGAACTTATACACATGTGTACCAAGTTTGGTGAAGATACCTCATTTACTTCGGGAGTTATAGCCATTTTAATAAAATAGGCCCCTCCCACAACGTACGTTTTGGCGCCCCTTAGCGACCGTGAATCGAAATTTCAACTTTTTTTCGATAATTATTGATATTCAGTCTCCAGAGAACATTTCTGCACTGGTTTGGTTCCAATCGGGTAAAAAACCAGGGACTAGTTCGCAAAAGTAGGTTTTTGACAAAATTCAAAATGGCGGAAAATCTATCATGGCGGAAATGAAATCGGAGATATACGTTTTGTTCGTCAGGCATCCAGCTTTCCAATGATATAAGACACTTGAGTCTACGACATACGGTCTAGGAGTTATGAGCAGTTTCGCGCTTTTGGTCGCTATAGCGCCACCTATGGGCCAATCGTGGTCATAATCTCTGAACCTCTCCTCGATTTTTGTACTACCATCTGGCAAAGTTTCAATGCTCTAGCCCCTACGGTTTGGGCTGCACGATGCGTTTTACGGCAGAAGAATAATAATAATAATAATAAAAATTAAAGCTGCAAGCAGCATTTAGCGGGGTTCAAGCATTTAGGGTCTTTAAGCACATAAGGCAGTTTAGTGAGTTGTCTGAGTTTTTGTTTAGGATTTACAGGCTTTTGAGTGTTTTTTGCCATACCCATTTTCTAAATGATCCTGTTATGGCTACCCAAAAGTTAAAGTTTTTTATATAATTAATAATCTAGAGCTTCCAGAGAATTGTACTGCACTGGTATATTTCCGATCGGGCGAAAAACCTAGGACTAGTTCGCAAAAGTAGGTTTTTAACATAATCGCAAGTATTTAATGAACAAATTGATTGACAGCAGTAGTTCTTGAGGCAAAGTTGTTCAGTATGAGGAGATCTATCAAATGATATGCATCACGTGATTACATAGCCGTAAAACTCGTTAGCGCCAACTAGTGGCCGATTTCTTTCAAAATTCTTACAGACCTCTAGGGCCATGAGTCGAACATGCCCACCGAGTTTCGTTCTGATCGGCCTCCGTTAAGAGCAAACTAATAGCTTTGAATTAAAATGGTGAGGTATCCTGTTGTAAACATCAACCATGCCTGTTGACAGTTCTCTTTTGTGGGAAGGGAATGAAAAGTTCTCAAATCTGCAGCACAGCCTCAGACATAACATTTATATCCATGATCTGCCATTTTCACTATTGTCCTTGCTTGCTTCTTCACAATACCTGCAGAACTTCTGATGATTCGGCTGTGCAGGTCCACATTAACACTGCCTGGCCTAGAACATGGATGGAAAATGCAAATTTGGGGGGTATAAATATTAATGATCCTGACTCCAACGTCACAGTCGGTGTTATGGTGGGATTCACTCATTTTTCAGCGGTCTTTTGCAAACAGGAGATTTACACATGAAGGAGGAAACAATGGTGTTTGAGGCTCACGGTATGTCAGTTCCATGTCCAGAACTCTTATCATTCAACTATGCCAAGATAAATACAGTTTTCAATTGTATGGCACCTTTAAAATAGATGATTAGTAATATAATGCTTACTTGGAGTCTGAAATGGCTTTAACAAAAGAAGAAAAATAGTCTTAGATTTCTGTTCATTCTAATCATGTACAAATAAAGTAGCACAGTAAGATTACATTTATTTGAATGCATTAGTGAGTGTGTGATTGTGCTGTGTGTGCAGCGTGTCAATACTAAAAGTGAAGGTGTAGTTGATATCTTTGGTGATAATATCTGTAGTAATCATAAAAAAACAATTAAGAAATAAAGAATTAAAATTACAAATAATATTCTATTAAGATATGAGTTACAATAACATGATTTGCAATAGTAATAATATCAATAATATATGCACAATACACACAGATTAGACTATCAGGTCTGTTTTTTACAAAAACATTAGTATTGCAGCCAATGTGAGTCTGTGGGATTTATAAACAGACAAAATATGATTTGAAATGTTATTTTAATGATTTTATTAAGTTTAAACAATATTTCAAATGGAAAAAAAATGAAAAATAATATTTTAGTGAGCAGAATGAACCAATGAGTGTTCTTCTTCTGGTGGTTAAAATGTAAATGAAAACAATAATACTTAAACAATAATACTTTTTAATAAAACAATATAACTTTCAATAAAACTTTTTTTTGATAATTATTGACCTAGAGAGTCCATAGAATTGTCCTAGACTGGTTTGGTTCCGATCGGGCGAAAAACCTAGGACTAGTTCGCAAAAGTAGGTTTTTAACATAATTACGAATATTTAATGAACGGTTTGATTGACAGCAATGGTTCTTGAGGCAAAGTTGTTCAACAAGAGGAGATCTATCAAATGGTATGCATTTTGTGACAATAAGTGTAACACCACGTGATTACAGAGCCATAAAACTCGTTAGCGCCAACTAGTGGCCGATTTCTTTTAAAATTCTTACAGACCTCTAGGGCCATGAGTAGAACATGCCCACCGAGTTTCGTTCCGATCGGCCTCCGTTAACCTTGTCTAATAGGTGCTCAAATTTCATTGGCTGATGGCGGCCATGTTTTTTTAGATACGCCAATGTCCTCATACACATACATGACACCTTGGACCAAGACACTGCATACCAATTTTCAAGTCAATCGGACTAACGGTCAGGTGGTTATAGCCTGTTTTATGTTTTTTTCATATTATAGCGCCACCATGTGGCAAATCGCCGCGATTTTTTTACTGTTACCTCATATTGAGCTCATACATATGTGTACCGAGTTTGGTGAAGATACCTCATTTACTTCTGGAGTTATAGCCATTTTAGTAAAATAGGCCCCTCCCACAACGTACGTTTTGGCGCCCCTTAGCGTCCGTGAATCGAAATTTCGACTTTTTTTCGATAATTATTGATCTTCAGTTTCTAGAGAACATTTCTGCACTGGTTTGGTTCCGATCGGGCGAAAAACCAGGGACTAGTTCGCAAAAGTAGGTTTTTGACAAAATTCAAAATGGCGGAAAATCTATCATGGCGGAAATGAAATCGGAGATATACGTTTTGTTCGTCAGGCGTCCAGCTTTCCAATGATATAAGACACTTGAGTCTACGACATACGGTCTAGGAGTTCTGAGCAGTTTCGCGCTTTTGGTTGCTATAGCGCCACCTATGGGCCAATCGGGGTCATAATTTGATAACCTCTCCTCGATTTTTGTACTACCATCTGGCAAAGTTTCAAGGTTCCAGCTCTTACGGTTTGGGCTGCACGATGCGTTTTACGGCAGAAGAAAAATAATAATAAAAATCAGGACAATTACAATAGGGTTTCAGCACTTCGTGCTTGAACCCCTAAAAATCAGGACAATTACAATAGGGTTTCAGCACTTCGTGCTTGAACCCCTAATTAAAGCTGCAAGCAGCATTTATCGGGGTTCAAGCAGTTAAGGCCTTTAAGGCCTTAAAGCACAAAAGCTTTAAAATCTATTAAGTTTTATTTAGCAAGCATGTAACCACTGACATAATAGATGGAAAAGACCATTTACAGCCAATACAGGCAATGTAACATAGGAAATACATGGTTTTAAAGCTGTTTAACATTTATAGGATTTCTATACATTTCTGCACTGGTTTGGTTCCGATCGGGCGAAAAACCTAGGACTAGTTAGTAAAAGTACGTTGTTGACAAAATTCAAAATGGTGGAAAATTTATCATGGCGGAAATTAACATTATCTAAATCTCGAAGATCGGATCAGATCGGATCGAATAATGATAATCGATTCAAGATCTTGAGAATCGGAATCGAATCGATTCTTGAAATTTGAATCGAAACCCAGCCCTACACAACACTGTGTAGCATGTAGTGCGCAACTTGACTTGATGTGCTACACCTAGATATAGTATTCGGTAGGGCATAATTAAATCAGAAGCAAGGATCATCTACTGGAGGGAGGAAATGGTGCAACAGGAGAGCAAATAGTTGACAATTTTGTTCTGATTCAAAGAGAAAATTATATTGATAAATTAAAAAGTTCTCTTTGTAGTTTGTTTCAGAAAGATGAGTGACAAATAAGAACAATAGAGAGTTAGTAAATGAAAACAGACATCACCGACTTGTTTCTTTTTAATGATTCAACAGCCTAAAAGCTTCGATTAAATTAGGTGAAGTTCGAAAGTGGAGCTTAAAGTTAAAAATAATTACCACCTAGTTTCATCACATCTATCTTTTTAACGAATCAGTGTTTTTGAACATGTTTGTACATGTACGGTTTAATGACTCAAAGACAATCCGTTGCTGTAACAATGTGACTGTGCACTGAGTGACAGCCTTTCAATGCGCAGAGACGCTGTTTAGTTTTCGCTACATTCGTTACAAAAAATGTCCTTGATTTTTGTGCATGCTATACACATCGTAACACTTATTTATATAGCAACACATAAATATAAAAAACAAAAACAAACAAAAGAAAATTGTAGTTATCCTACCAGTTGATGGTTTCAAATTACAGTTCAAATGGGAAACAGGTCCATGGGCACTGGTTAGCATTTGTGCATGTAATTGCATCCACTAGGCAGGCGATTCACCTTCACAGGATTATTTATGGCACAAAACAGGATACACTTGCCGATCACGTTCACATAGGGAAAAAAATAGAGAACAAGAAAACGCAGCCTTGGAAAACACAAGGCAAACGTACAATAATTAATTTCTGACTCAACATTTCAGTAACAAATGACATGCACAGCTCAAATGACACATTAATCCAAATGTATTTAACACATCGATTCGACACTCATAAAACAGTCACTGTCACAACTCATGATACAAAGATGTTAGCTACACGCGGTAGCTTTAGCCCACGGCTAACTAGTTCAGCTCGCGCTGTGACTGCGGCCTACCCAGCTAACACAAATACGTGACTGTTACGTAACTGCAACGTAATATGGTGACCAAACTTTCGTCGTGGCGACGTAACTGCAACCGGAAAAGTGAAATTCCTGGATTCGTTGTCACGACGTAACTTTGTAACGTTGTCAGTAAGTAACGGCGACGTCGTGGCAACGTTGTGGATCGACAGTCGTGTGTTGGTAACCAGTTGGTCATTTTAGTTTTTAATAATATGGGCGGACATGCAGTGGTCTAATTTAACTTGTCCTCATTGGCCCAAAACTATTTTAGAGACTTTTTCAACGACATATGAAAGATACAGACTCAAAATTTGGTTAATTCAGTTAATTTACTATAGAACAAAGCACAAACAGCAAAAACAGTATGCAAACAGGTTATACATTTAAATGAACAAGGTTTTCCCCAAAAGCTTGAACATCTAACTACTCCTACACGTCTTCATTTCGGTGGCTTGCTTTACTAACAAAGCAAGAATAAGAAAAGAAAAATGCAAGAAAAAAGAACAGTTGAGTGTTTTCCCATTTAACATTTAAATACACAAAGCAATTAGCACTGAAAGATAGAATCTGTATAAGCAGACAGTTTTGTTTAAAAATCGCTCATATATTTTTCTAAACATAACAACACAAAGTTATGTTGTGGCAAGTGCATTATTTCCTTTTAAAATAATTTGACAACTTCATGACAATGTATCACTATTCACTATATTCTATAAAACCTTAGTTTGAAATCTTTTTTTTTGGTACATTTAATAATACATATTATTTAGTTGTTCTTCTTCTTAAGTCGTGATTACGATGTCCATTTTTTTAAACTAGGAAACTAGGCCTATTTATGATGATTCCTGAAGGCAGCATTAAACCCCCAAAATGTCAGGTGATGGTGCAACTGTCCGAACAAATGAACAGACTAAGAAAACAATTTAAAATGGTGTCTTAATAATAAAACATTAAAAACTATGCCATCATTTTAGGTTTGAAGCCTTTTATATAATTGTTTTTTATAAATATCAGTAGTTTTAAAGCTGTTGAGGTAATTGAGAAACTTTTGTCCAGCAATTTGTATATTCTCAAATGTTATTATGAATTTACAAGGTAATAACAGTAAACATAATGCATCGTCCAGAGGAGCCTAACTGATCTCTTTGGCAAAGTGAAAAAGCTTGTAGAGCTCTCTCAAATACTAATAAAAACTGCAAATTTCAAGTATGGGTAGGTTGGTGGTACACTTTCCATGTCAGGTGGTACAACTACAATACATAATATTGTTGTTGTACCACCTGACATAAAAACTTAAATTAGTTTAAACACTTTAAAATATCATTTAACATCTGAATACTGTTTAAACACATTGTCTTCAAGAGTGTTGATGTCATTAGAAGTCTTCCCAAGTGAGGCTGGATCCGAACTGGAGCTGCTGTAATATCTAGTCAAATATGCTGAGCATCCTGAGATGGAAACAAGGAGACAACAGGAGACAACAGGAGAAAGATTAGCATTGCTGCTTTTCATATTATTTCAGGCAAAATATGGTCATGTGAACTTTTTACTATTTCATCATATAGTGCAAGATTATGAGATGTGTTAATTGAATGCTTGGCTAAAGAAATGTGTCTTTAATCTAGATTTAAATTAGGATAGTGTTTCTGGGCCCCAAACATTATCAGGAAGGTTATTCTAGAGTTATTCCCTTACATTCTATGGAATTAATAGTAAATCATCTGATTTTAATGAGAAAACATGGCCTAACGAGTCAGCATTTTAATATTTGAATACTATACATTCTCACAGTGCAAATGTCCTAAACATTTCTGAGTATTATCAATGTTGAAAACAGTTGTGCCGATTAATCTTTTTGTGTAAACCAATGTTACAGTTTAATCCATTTTCTTTTCTCTCTCTCCAGGATTCATTGTGAAATAGACCCAACATATAAACAGTAGTTTACATTACTGTTCAAAAGTTTGGGTTCAATAGCGTAAAAAAAAAAAAAAAAAAAAACTAAAAACAAACATATTTTATTCAGTAAGGAATCTAAGGATGCATTAAATTGACCAGAAGAGAGAGTAAAGATTTCGGTTTCAAATAAATGCTGCTTTTTTTCTTTCATTCAAATAACCCTGAAAAACACAAAAATATGAAGCAGCACAACTGTTTTCAACACTGATAATAATCATAAATGTTTCATCTATGGTTTTAGTTTTACTTATTCACTTATTCATATTGCTCATACAGTGTCACTTAAGTTTGGATGTCAAAACTTTCTTAAAATAAATTAAACAAACAAATGTAAATGTAAATATGAGAATTTAAAAACTAAGAAAATAACAGATGCATGTTGATATACAGTAGGTGACAAAATATTGTGAGAAAATGGTTATGAAGTAATTTAATGAGCTTCCTCACTTCACCTGTTTCCAACTTCTCTGGCAGCAGCTTTCTTCAGAAATGTTGAAGTCATGGAGCTTCCCCTCTGTTGTAGAAGGATTATTTTGTTGCTGCTGAAATCACAGAACTATTTTTTATCAATTTGTGTAAACCATTGAGCTAGTTTCAGCCAATTTTCACACTCCATGTAAGTGATGTCATCGAGTATGTTTATGTTAAATACATACGTTTATGTTAAATAAATTAGCTCACTTCCAAACTAACTTATTTTTTTTACAAAACTACCAAAACCTCTCATCTACCTATTAAGATGTGATTAAAAGCCTAAACGTTCATATCAAAAGCTCAAGCTATGTAGTTAGCATAACGTTACCTCTTCTGAAAACGGTTGAGATGCTAACGGACTTTTTCCGAAGACACTAAACCATTTCTATTAAGCAAATATTCAACAGAAGCGTGTCAATTACAAGTAAGAGAAGTGTCAAGAACAGTTGTGTGTATTATTTGTGTTATTTTAGAGACTAAACTCACCAGAAAGCAGTGAAAACAACAGCGAGAGACGGAGTTCAGCTGCTTTGTCAGTTGCAGTCAGTGAGGCAGGCGCGTGCGGGTCGGTGCCGCGCCGTTTCCTTGGCAACTCATCTCCGCTCCAGTGTTTGAGGTCGACTCGAAGGTTCACGCGCACGCCCATTAAAACGTCAAAGCCACGCAACATTTAGAAACATAAACATCTAGAATTATAACCTTACTTGAATAAAATGAACGTCTTTCAAACGTAAGAAATACTGAACAAACAATTGAAACAAATAAAATATTTCATGCAGTCTGATAAGATGGTAATGAAATTACGGGCCTGTGACGTTGCAGTTCCGTTGCCAGTAAGTCATGAAATTACCAAGTTATTACGAATAGAGTACGTATCTGGGACGTTGTTGGTTATCTTATAACTTTAGGAGGACGTACTGACGACGTTGTGGGTTGGTAATATGATGGTAATGAACTTACGGCCCCGTGACGTTGCAGTTCCGTTGCCAGTACGTCATGAAATTACCACATTATTACGAATAAAGTACGTATCTGGGACGTTGTTGGTTATCTTATAACCTTACGAGGACGTACTGACGACGTCATGGGTTGGTAATATGATGGTAATGAAATTACGAGCATGCGACGTTGTAGTTACGTTGTCAGTTAGTAAGGTCATGACATGACCAAAAAGTACGAATACATTACGTAACTGTTACGTCGTGTGTTAGCTGGGTAGTCAACTCAGCTCATATCAAATCATTTCTGAAATAGATATCTGTCATAAGATAACATATGACAAAAAAAAGTCACTCACCAAAACGAGACTGCATCACATATTCAATTAAAGAAGATTGTTCAATAAAGATTATCACACTATAAATCTTTACTCCGATTTCACCTTTTACACCTTTCTCTGACGACAAGTTGATGCATCCAAAGTTTCCAAGTGCACACAATCACAGTTCCCGATAGATTATGATGATCATTTAGTACAAGGAGTTTCTGAAGAAAGTTTCCGTGCTGCTGTCTCATCTGATCTATTCTGTTCTCTCATCATGCTGACAGCGGCAGCGCCTGCGCGAACAGTGGGCGGGCCTTAAGAATATGCCGCTACTGTTGGCTCTCAGGGGTGTCAGTCACTGCAGCACAATCAGTGATTGGACGAATCGCGTGTTTTTGCCCAGTGGTTTTTACCAGTGCATCAAGTAAATAAAAAAAATGGATGTAATTGAAAAAATAAATTTGTCCAGAACAGAGCGACAGGACTGAATTTAAACTGTTATAGAAGAGCTAATATACTGATAATGAACTGGTGAAGGATTGTCTCTCTGCTTTATTTTATAAGAAATATTTCTGTGTCTAGAGTTCCTAATGCGCTGTACTCTCAACTTTTGTATAATAGTACTAGTCATATTTTTTTTACACCAGGCATGAATAAAAGGAATGTTTTTTATTTCCTGTTTCGAAAACCACTGGAAACCAACGGACTGTAATGTATAGAGGAATGACAATATGGAATCATTTACCATTGATATCACACATTTTTACAAGAAAAATTTTACAAGAATATTTAATGGCAAAATATATTAAATTGTTGATTTTGATATTTGGAATGGATGATGGGTTAGTGCGTTTCATTGACTTGACTTTTTATTGTTGTTGATTAAATGTAGTTTTGTATGATTTACTTTTTGGGACCCCAGGAAGAGTAGCCACTGCCTAGAAAGAGGCTAATGGGGATCCAAATAAACAAATAAACTTATATCATTGATGGAAAAAATACCATTTACAGCCAATACAGGCAATTTACTGAGGAAAGTTTTTTTGACAGTTATAGCACCACATCTTGCCTGATCTCCACCACTTTTGTTAAGTGTCCTCAAAGTGTGCCCATGCATGTCTGTCAAATTTGTTGTAAATATCTCATTTTGTTTTGAAGTTTAGACACTTCTGTTTATGAGAGAATAAAAATGATCCATGGGTGACAATGATTTAAAAATTTTATTTGTTTATTTATTTTTGTCAGTTCCTATCTTAATTGTGACATTTGGGCGTTATTGTTTAGCTATTGATCTATGTTTTCAAATTTCAAGAAATTTGGACTATCGGTTTCGAAGATAATTGCAAGTTTTTTAAGTGCTTAATGACAATGATACACAAACTATAAGGAGAAACCTGGCATATTTGGTATTGTTGGACTCGGGAAGGATTGAGGATTTCAAAGGACTAACGGTTGGGTGCGTTTATAGCCATTTTCATAAATTTTTTTCCATGTTGTAGCGCCACCAAGTGGCCAATCGTCGCGATTTTTTTCAAGTAATCTCAGATTGAGCTCATAAACACGTTTCCCAAGATTAGCGAAAATATCTCTTTCCGTTCACGAGTTATAATTGTTTTAGTAAAAGTGGCCCTGGTGCCATCAAACATTTTGATTTCCCTTAGCGACCGTGAATTTAAATTAAGAATTTTTTTGATGATTATTGATAGTCTCTGTCCAGAGAATATTTCTGCATTGGTTTGGTTTCGATCGGGCGAAAAATCTAGGAGTAGTTCGCAAAAGTAGGTTTTTCAAAAAACCTCAATTTACTCAAAATTGGCGCCGGAAGGGCGAGCAAATCCGAGGCATGCATCTGGTCCGCCTCGAGCCAAGGATTCCAGCGATATAAGACCCTTGAGCCTACGCCTCACGGTTGATGAGTTATGAGCCGTTTCGTACTTTTGCCCGCTGTAGCGCCCCCGTCAGGCCGATCGGGGCGGGCCTTGGTGACGCTGTAGGCGGTGTGAGTACTATCAGCCCCCAAAGTTTCAAGTCTCCACGACTTACGGTTTGGTCTGCCCGGTCAGTTTTATGTCTGAATGTTGCATCATGGGAAAATTAACAATTACAATAGGTGTTCAGCACTGAAGTGCTTGAACCCCTAATAAGTGGCTAAAAAAGGGCCACAAAAAGGCCTCTAAAAAAAAAACTATAGGGTCTAGGCGCTTGCCGTCTGCGCTGCTGCGTTCCAAAAACTTTATCCAGCCTTCTAACATGTGCCTCGGAGAGGAAAAAGAACGTTTGTTGCCCTTTTAGCTCATTTATCATGGAAATGTGGTGCATTTTTTTTTTTTACCTTTTAAACTGTGACACCTCCACTGATGGCCCGATCTCCATAAAAGTTTGCACGCTTCTTTAGAATAATATGGCGCATGTGCTCAGCTAATTTGGTGAAGCTCTGCTCTTTTCCCCCCATTTTTCAGTCATTTAAATGTCATTTTGCATAGGGTAATACAGAGGCCTTCTCACCTTTATGACAGTTAAAGCGCCACCAATGGCCCGACGTCCATGAGAGTTTTCAAGCTTCTTCAGGATCACGTGACGCATGCGCATGCCCGATTTTGTGAGGTTGTATGCAAATCAGACAGCAAGATGGCCGCTTTCAGCCATTTCATGTGTTTTTTCCATAGAAATACATAATTTTGACACCCTTTTAACAGTTATAGCGCCACCAAGTGGCCAGTCGCTGCGCCCTTTTTCACGTGACCACAGAATGAGCTCGTACATGCGTGTGCTGAGTTTGGTGCAAAAATCTCGTTCCGTTCACGAGTTATAGCCAATTAAGCAAAATGGGCTCCTCCCACTTCGAACATTTTGGTGGCCCTTAGGGACCGTGAAGCGAAATTTACACTTTTTTTTGATAATTATTGACAATCAGACTCCAGAGAATCTTGCCGCACTGGTTTGGTTCCGGTCGGGCCAAAAACCTAGGACTAGTTCGCGAAAGTAGGTTTTTGGAAAAACCCCAAATACCCGAAAATTTTCCCAGGGTGACGAGCAAATCCGAGGCATGCATCTGGTCCGCCTCGAGCCAAGGATTCCAGCGATATAAGACCCTTGAGCCTACGCCTCACGGTTGATGAGTTATGAGCCGTTTCGTACTTTTGCCCGCTGTAGCGCCCCCGTCAGGCCGATCGGGGCGGGCCTTGGTGACGCTGTAGGCGGTGTGAGTACTATCAGCCCCCAAAGTTTCAAGTCTCCACGACTTACGGTTTGGTCTGCCCGGTCAGTTTTATGTCTGAATGTTGCATCATGGGAAAATTAACAATTACAATAGGTGTTCAGCACTGAAGTGCTTGAACCCCTAATAAGTGGCTAAAAAAGGGCCACAAAAAGGCCTCTAAAAAAAAAACTATAGGGTCTAGGCGCTTGCCGTCTGCGCTGCTGCGTTCCAAAAACTTTATCCAGCCTTCTAACATGTGCCTCGGAGAGGAAAAAGAACGTTTGTTGCCCTTTTAGCTCATTTATCATGGAAATGTGGTGCATTTTTTTTTTTTACCTTTTAAACTGTGACACCTCCACTGATGGCCCGATCTCCATAAAAGTTTGCACGCTTCTTTAGAATAATATGGCGCATGTGCTCAGCTAATTTGGTGAAGCTCTGCTCTTTTCCCCCCATTTTTCAGTCATTTAAATGTCATTTTGCATAGGGTAATACAGAGGCCTTCTCACCTTTATGACAGTTAAAGCGCCACCAATGGCCCGACGTCCATGAGAGTTTTCAAGCTTCTTCAGGATCACGTGACGCATGCGCATGCCCGATTTTGTGAGGTTGTATGCAAATCAGACAGCAAGATGGCCGCTTTCAGCCATTTCATGTGTTTTTTCCATAGAAATACATAATTTTGACACCCTTTTAACAGTTATAGCGCCACCAAGTGGCCAGTTGCTGCGCCCTTTTTCACGTGACCACAGAATGAGCTCGTACATGCGTGTGCTGAGTTTGGTGCAAAAATCTCGTTCCGTTCACGAGTTATAGCCAATTAAGCAAAATGGGCTCCTCCCACTTCGAACATTTTGGTGGCCCTTAGGGACCGTGAAGCGAAATTTACACTTTTTTTTGATAATTATTGACAATCAGACTCCAGAGAATCTTGCCGCACTGGTTTGGTTCCGGTCGGGCCAAAAACCTAGGACTAGTTCGCGAAAGTAGGTTTTTGGAAAAACCCCAAATACCCGAAAATTTTCCCAGGGTGACGAGCAAATCCGAGGCATGCATCTGGTCCGCCTCGAGCCAAGGATTCCAGCGATATAAGACCCTTGAGCCTACGCCTCACGGTTGATGAGTTATGAGCCGTTTCGTACTTTTGCCCGCTGTAGCGCCCCCGTCAGGCCGATCGGGGCGGGCCTTGGTGACGCTGTAGGCGGTGTGAGTACTATCAGCCCCCAAAGTTTCAAGTCTCCACGACTTACGGTTTGGTCTGCCCGGTCAGTTTTATGTCTGAATGTTGCATCATGGGAAAATTAACAATTACAATAGGTGTTCAGCACTGAAGTGCTTGAACCCCTAATAAGTGGCTAAAAAAGGGCCACAAAAAGGCCTCTAAAAAAAAAACTATAGGGTCTAGGCGCTTGCCGTCTGCGCTGCTGCGTTCCAAAAACTTTATCCAGCCTTCTAACATGTGCCTCGGAGAGGAAAAAGAACGTTTGTTGCCCTTTTAGCTCATTTATCATGGAAATGTGGTGCATTTTTTTTTTTTACCTTTTAAACTGTGACACCTCCACTGATGGCCCGATCTCCATAAAAGTTTGCACGCTTCTTTAGAATAATATGGCGCATGTGCTCAGCTAATTTGGTGAAGCTCTGCTCTTTTCCCCCCATTTTTCAGTCATTTAAATGTCATTTTGCATAGGGTAATACAGAGGCCTTCTCACCTTTATGACAGTTAAAGCGCCACCAATGGCCCGACGTCCATGAGAGTTTTCAAGCTTCTTCAGGATCACGTGACGCATGCGCATGCCCGATTTTGTGAGGTTGTATGCAAATCAGACAGCAAGATGGCCGCTTTCAGCCATTTCATGTGTTTTTTCCATAGAAATACATAATTTTGACACCCTTTTAACAGTTATAGCGCCACCAAGTGGCCAGTCGCTGCGCCCTTTTTCACGTGACCACAGAATGAGCTCGTACATGCGTGTGCTGAGTTTGGTGCAAAAATCTCGTTCCGTTCACGAGTTATAGCCAATTAAGCAAAATGGGCTCCTCCCACTTCGAACATTTTGGTGGCCCTTAGGGACCGTGAAGCGAAATTTACACTTTTTTTTGATAATTATTGACAATCAGACTCCAGAGAATCTTGCCGCACTGGTTTGGTTCCGGTCGGGCCAAAAACCTAGGACTAGTTCGCGAAAGTAGGTTTTTGGAAAAACCCCAAATACCCGAAAATTTTCCCAGGGTGACGAGCAAATCCGAGGCATGCATCTGGTCCGCCTCGAGCCAAGGATTCCAGCGATATAAGACCCTTGAGCCTACGCCTCACGGTTGATGAGTTATGAGCCGTTTCGTACTTTTGCCCGCTGTAGCGCCCCCGTCAGGCCGATCGGGGCGGGCCTTGGTGACGCTGTAGGCGGTGTGAGTACTATCAGCCCCCAAAGTTTCAAGTCTCCACGACTTACGGTTTGGTCTGCCCGGTCAGTTTTATGTCTGAATGTTGCATCATGGGAAAATTAACAATTACAATAGGTGTTCAGCACTGAAGTGCTTGAACCCCTAATCAGTACAATTACAATAGGGTTTCAGCACTTCGTGCTTGAACCCCTAATTAAAGCTGCAAGCAGCATTTATCGGGGTTCAAGCAGTTAAGGCCTTTAAGGCATTTAAGCACAAAAGCATCAAAAGTTATTAAGATTTATTTAGCAAGCATGTAACCACTGACATAATAGATGGAAAAGACCATTTACAGCCAATACAGGCAATTTGCCATGGGATATATATGGTTTTAAAGCTTTTTAACAGTTATAGCGCCACCTATGGTCCGATCTCCATAAAATTGTTTACTGTGACCTCAAATTGAACCCATACACATGTGTACTGAGTTTGGTGAAGATATCTCATTTACTTCTTGAGTTATAGCCATTTGAGTAAAATAGGCTCCTCCCACAACGATTTGCCACATTCTAGAATTATTTAATATGATTCTAGCATGATTTACTATCATATACCATGTTCCAGAATGATTTATTAGGATTCTAGCATGATTTACCTTGATACACCTCATTTCAGTATTATTTACTATGATTTACAATGTTTCTAGCATGATTAGCAATTATGTGAAGTGTCAGTGCAAATGAGGTGATGAACACTGACAAAATATTATTGTGTTATAATAGTTAGTTATATACGTGATTTTTAGTGTGTGTCCAAGTATGAATGCAAAAGCACATGTAAAATATTTCATTATTAAGTAGAATGGCCAGCAGAGGGCACTAGAAGACCACTTATTGGCTCACTTTCACTTTAAACCAGTTTTCTGCACTAAAGCAAACCAGTTTTTCCATGTTAACTCAATGCATGCTTACACACACACACACACACACACACACACGCAGCATAGTTAACCATGATTTACCATGATATACCACGTTCTAGTATTATTTACCAGGAGATAAACGACAATCTAGTATTATTTACTTTGATTTACCATGTTTCTAGCCTGATTTATCACATTACTAGCAATTATTTGAAGTGTCAGTGCAAATAAAGTGATTAACACTGACAAAATATGATTGTGTTATAATAGTTATTGCTATATAAGTGATTTTTAGTGTGTATTCAAGTATAAATGCAAGCACATGTGGAAAAATTTAATTAATAAGTAGAATGGCCAGCAGAGGGCAGTAGAAGACCACTTATTGGCTCACTTTCACTTTAAACCTCATGATTTTGACCAGTTTTCTGCACTAAAGCAAACCAGTGTTTCCATGTTAACTCAATAATGCATACTTGCTACATATGCTACACACAATAATGCTACACACACACACACACACACACACACACACACACACACACACACACACACACACACACACACACACACACACACACACACACACACAAATGTTTCAGTGATATTGGTGTCACATTCACCTTCATCACATTCACCTTCTGTCTTCATCACATTCACCATCTGTCGTCATCACCTGCACCTGCTCCTCATCACCCTCCTCATCATCACCTGCTCCTCATCATCATAACCGTCACCTGTTGTCCTTGTCTTGATCTGTGTATTTAAGTTTCCCTCTCATCCATTATCATTGTCGGTTATTGTTTGTGCACTAGCACTCTGTTATGTTTGTTTTCATGTTGGAAAATAAAACCTTTGTTATATTTGTACCACACACACACACACACACACACACACACACACACACACACACACACACACACACACACACACACACACACACACACACACCATCATTTATCATGATTTACCATGGCTGATACCAATACCAATATGAGAAAATGACTATTTTAAACAGCAGGGGGCAGTAAAATACCACTTATTGGCTTAACATGCCATTAATTCATATCATTTTCACCTTTTTAACTGTTATAGAGGCAAATTTTGTCCGATCTTTCTGAAAATTTTCATGCTTGTTCAGGGTGATATTTCACACGTTCTGACTTGTTTTTAAGAAGGTCTGAGCATTGATTAAAGAGATATAGGCTTTCGGGGACACTTGGTAAAGGCCAGATTTTGAAGTGAACCTATTATAGCTATCCAAATGAAGTAGTTCAACTTTTTCTGACAATTATTGATCTAGTGAGTCCAGAGAATTGTATTGCACTAGTTTTGAACATTATGATATGAAAATTATATGATCAGAGATGGAAAAGACCATTTACAGCCAATATAGGCAGTTTACCATAGGAAATATATGATTTTAAAGCTTTTTAACAGTTATAGCGCCACCTATCGTCCGATCTCCATATAATCATCATTAACAAGCATGAAAAATTCTGTCACATATGCTGACCAATTTTTGTGAAGTTCTGAGTTTTTATTTAGGATTTATAGGCTTTTTAATGTATTTTGACACGCCCATTTTATAAATTACCCTATTACAGCCATCCAAATGCAAAAGTTCAACTTTTTTTTGATAATTATTGATCTAGAGAGTCCAGAGAATTGTCCTAGACTGGTCTGGTTCCGATCGGGCAAAAAACCTAGGACTAGTTCGCAAAAGTAGGTTTTTAACATATTCATGAATAATTAATGAACAGTTTGATTGACAGCAATGGTTCTTGAGGCAAAGTTGTTCAGGATGAGGAGATCTATCAAATGATATGCATATTGTGTGGATATTTGTAACACCACGTGATTACAGAGCCGTAAAACTCGTTAGCGCCAACTAGTGGCCGATTTCTTTCAAAATTCTTACAGACCTTTAGGGCCATGAGCCGAACATGCGCATTGAGTTTCGTTCCGATCGGCCTCCGTTAACCTTGTCTAATAGGTGCTCAAACTTCGTTGGCCGATGGCGGCCATGTTTTTTGAGATACGCCAATGTCCTCATACACATACATGGCACCTTCGACCAAGACACTGCATACCAATTTTCAAGTCAATCGGACTAACGGTCAGGTGGTTATAGCCTGTTTTATGTTTTTTTCATTTTATAGCGCCACCATGAGGCCAATCGTCACGATTTTTTTACTGTGACCCCAGAGTAAGCTGATACACATGTGTACCAAGTTTGGTGAAGATACCTCATTTACATCGGGAGTTATAGCCATTTTAGTAAAATAGGCCCCTCCCACAACGTACGTTTTGGCGCCCCTTAGCGACCGTGAATCGAAATTTCCACTTTTTTTCGATAATTATTGATATTCAGTCTCCAGAGAACATTTCTGCACTAGTTTGGTTCCAATCGGGCAAAAAACCAGGGACTAGTTCGCAAAAGTAGGTTTTTGACAAAATTCAAAATGGCGGAAAATCTATCATGACGGAAATGAAATCGGAGATATACGTTTTGTTCGTCAGGCGTCCAGCTTTCCAATGATATAAGACACTTGAGTCTACGACATACGGTCTAGGAGTTATGAGCAGTTTCGCGCTTTTGGTCGCTATAGCGCCACCTATGGGCCAATCGTGGTCATAATCTCTGAACCTCTCCTCGATTTTTGTACTACCATCTGGCAAAGTTTCAATGCTCTAGCCCCTACGGTTTGGGCTGCACGATGCGTTTTACGGCAGAATAATAATAATAATAATAATAATTAAAGCTGCAAGCAGCATTTATCGGGGTTCAAGCAGTTAAGGCCTTTAAGGCCTTTAAGCACACAAGCATCAAAAGACATTACGTTTTATTTAGCAAGCATTTAACAACTGCCATCATAGATTAAAAAAAGTCAATTTACAGCCAATACAGGCAGTTTACCATAGGAAATATATGGTTTTAAAGCGTTTTTACAGTATAGCACCTTTTTGCCTGAGTCTTCTTACAGTCTTGCCTGACCTCCACCACTTTTATTAGTAGTACTCAAAGTGTGCCCATATATATGTGTCAAATTTGTTGTAAATATGTAATTTTGGCCCAGGCCCTTAAATAGGATTATCTAGGCGGGCCCCTTGATGACGCAATTGATGACATTGATGACGCAATGTCCGCGAGTAGGCTACCATGAATAGGGCAGGATATGATCATACACAGCATATAAGAGATGAGATGACTAACAAAATCAGGAGGAGCTTACGCTCACCAAAAACAAAACAAAAAAAACACTGGTGACAGTGCACCATAACACATTGTTAGGCCTAGGTCCAAATACATAAAAAAGATGCTCTCTTACATTATAGCAGGATTTTTCGGGTTTTCCTATGTGCAACTGCAAAGTTGTCGATTAGATCAGGATTGTGCGCACGGGCATTCTCAATTGACCCTTCGCAGGGAGTTTGATTGACAGGCGATCTGACTAATCATAATCCGCCATTTTGTCCCACAAAGCAGTCAGGAGAGTTAGTAGATTAACTTTGGAGAATTTAAATTTGAAAAACAAAGTGTACTGACGTCTTAGCACTTTAAAACAACATTCCTTTTATGTTCATTCATGTTTATTTTAATCCTATAAATTAACTAGAAGGAAGAGATGATCGGATCACGAGCAGCTTTAACTGAGCCTTGAGTCTACAGCGATCTGTCAGACACATTAAAGAGTCACAAAACGGTATTTATTGTTTAAATGTCTCTAAAAAATGACTACATTTGAAAGGTGAGACTTTTGGCGCTTTTCCATTACCAGTACCAGCTCAACTCAACTTGACTCGACTCGGCTCGCTTTTTGCTCCGTTTTCCATTGCAGATAGTACCTCCACAATAGTACCTGGTCGTCATAGCGACGTCGCAGGAAATTGCCGTGACTTAATCTTCTACGCGAGATGTTTTTTATTCAGGATACTCCGTCTGGCGCGTGCAATGATGACGCAGTGAATAGTGACGATTCTCTGACCAATCAGCAGTCTGCCGTGTTTTCACGTCACATTTTAGTATCGCCTCAGCTTGCCCCAGCTCGCTTAGAACCTCGCCGGAGGTGGTACGAAAAAAAGTACCTGGAAGCAGGTACAGGTACAACTTTTACACAGTGGAAAACCAAACAAAGCCGAGTCGAGCCGAGCTGAGCCGAGCCGAGGCGAGCTGGTACTGTGTAGTGGAAAAGCACCATTTGTTTCATATGAAAAGTACTTGTCTGTCAGCGCGCAGTCTCCTCTCTGATTCGCAATGTATTTTTCACTGCGTGAGAACTTGGTGTGGTGTGAAAGTGGCGTCGCTTGTCAGACATTAGGCTTGTTTGAGATGAGCAAAATCTGCGCAGAATCGATCACCGGTGATCAGCGCGAGATGCATGCCGGTTAGAAATGTGTCCGAGTGTGGTCCGCCTTGCTCTGATGTCATGCTGACGTATGTCAAAAATCTCTCGCGAGCGCAAGGCACACCTGTCGGATTCTGCAGTCGAGCGCAGTTGCTCTCCACTGACTGCGCTGATCAAAAGCATGATGGGAAACGACTTGCTGACGACACAGCTTAATGTTCATTGGTTTAACAACCGTGATGTATTGTTCTCTTTTAAAATGTTTGATTTTAAAACTCTGATATCATGTTTTATGTGTATACGTTATGTGTGAATATTCCCAAACTATCTAACAGTGCGATCACTATGGTTTAAATGCAATGTAATTTTTTCTATATAAAAAAAAAAAAACACATGTCTGTATTAAAGAAAAAAAGACTGATAAACATGTATTTGGAATGGAATTAAATAAGTAGGCTACTTTGGGTGTCTTGTTCATTATATTTATTTTCATATAAAAGCAACAGAACTTAAATTCCATCCAGTTTATTAGCAACACTGTGCACGAGCGTGAATCCGGTGAATCCCGCGATATCCGCCTTTGATCTCGCAGGTGTCAGATCCACTGCGAGAAGAGAGAACTGTCCGGCTTGCCTGCGCTTTTTTCACTCCTCCTCTCACTGCAGCCGCCTACTCTCGCGTACATTTCAGACGAGGCAAGGCGCATCTCAAACAAGCCTATAGCAACAGTAACTAAAGTGGGCGGGTCTTTGCGAATGGTCATTGACAGTATGGACGGGTATTCGCCAGTCCCAATTCAAAACAAATTTCATGACAATCCATCATTGTTTGTTTCAAACATGTGAGAGCATCAAAATGATCCATGGGTGAAATTGATTGGATTTAATTCATTTTTTTGTCAGTTCCTATCATAATTTAAAAATTTTGGCGTTATTGTTTAGCTATTTACCTATGTTTTCAAATTTCCTTTGTTTTTTTGTTGTTGTCTCGATCGGACTAACGGCTTTGAAGATAAACACAATTTTTTAAAGCTCTAAATGACACTTACAAAAACCATAAGGCGAAACCTGGCATGTTTGGTATTGTTGGACACGGCAAGGATTCAGGAGTCTTAGGAGGTCACTCCTGTGAAAAAACACTGGCTTGAAACTTCTAAGGCTCCTTCAAGGCATTGTGCCAATGACGTATACTGAGTTTTTTGAGATACAGCAATGTTCTCATAGACTATCATGGCACCCTGGACAAAGACACTGCGTGCCAATTTTCAGTAGACTAACAGTTGGGTGCGCTTATAGCTATTTTCATGATTTTTTTCACTGTTATAGTGCCACCAAGTGGCCAACTGTCACGATTTTTTTCATTTCAACTCAGATTGAGCTTATGAACATGTGTCCCAAGTTTAGCGAAAATATCTCTTTCCGTTCACAAGTTATAACCGTTTTATAGTGCCACCAAGTGGCCAATTGTCATGATTTTTTTTCACGTGACCTCAGAATGAGCTCATGAACATGTGTCCCAAGTTTTGCGAAAATATCTCTTTCCGTTCACAAGTTATAACCGTTTTATAGTGCTACCAAGTGGCCAATTGATGCGATTTTTTTCAAGTGATCTCAAGTTGAGCTCAGGAAGATGTATCCCAAGTTAAGCAAAAAAATCTCTTTCCGTTCACAATTTATAACCATTTTAGTAAAAGTGGCCCTGGTGCCATCAAATATTTTGGTTCCCCTTATCGACCGTTAATTGAAATTTTGAATTTGTTGGATGATTATTGATTGTCAGACTCCAGAGAATATTCTTGCAGTGGTTTGGTTCCGATCGGGCGAAAAACCTAGGAGAAGTTCGCAAAAAAAGGTTTTTCAAAAAAATGCTATTTACTCAAAATTGTCACCTGAAGGGCGAGCAAATCGGAGATAGCCATTTTGTCCGCCCTGAGCCAAGGATTCCAACGATATAAGACACTTGATCCTGGGACAAACGGTCTAAGAGTCATGGGCGATTTTGTACTTTTGGTCGCTGTAGCGCCACCTATGGGCCAATCGGGGTCATACTCTGATAGGTTGTCCCCAAATTGAGGCCTACCATCTGGCCAGGTTTCAAGTCTCTAGGCCTTACGGTTTGTCCTGCACGATGCGTTTTACAAATCCTTACAATTACAATAGGGTTTCAGCATTTCATGCTTGAACCCCTAATAAGAATGAAGGCTTTTTGCCAGTTATAGCGCCACCTAAGGTCCGATCTCCATGAAACTCTGCATGCTTCCTCACCATGTTCTGGCACATATGCTCATCGATTTTGGTAAAGTTCTGAGTTTTCATTTGGGATTTATAGGCTTTTTAGTGTATTTTGCCACACCCCTTTTCTAAATGACCCTGTTACAGCCACCCAAATGCAAAAGTTCAACTTTTTTTCGATAATTATTGATCTAGAGAGTCCATAGAATTGTCCTAGACTGGTTTGGTTCCGATCGGGCGAAAAACCAGGGACTAGTTCGCAAAAGTAGGTTTTGGACAAAATTCGACATAGAAGAAAATTTTCCCTGCCGGCGAGCAAATCGGAGATAGCCATTTTGTCCGCCCTGAGCCAAGGATTCCAACGATATAAGACACTTGATCCTGGGACAAACGGTCTAAGAGTCATGGGCGATTTTGTACTTTTGGTCGCTGTAGCGCCACCTATGGGCCAATCGGGGTCATACTCTGATAGGTTGTCCCCAAATTGAGGCCTACCATCTGGCCAGGTTTCAAGTCTCTAGGCCTTACGGTTTGTCCTGCACGATGCGCTTTACAAATCCTTACAATTACAATAGGGTTTCAGCATTTCATGCTTGAACCCCTAATAAGAATGAAGGCTTTTTGCCAGTTATAGCGCCACCTAAGGTCCGATCTCCATGAAACTCTGCATGCTTCCTCACCATGTTCTGGCACATATGCTCATCGATTTTGGTAAAGTTCTGAGTTTTCATTTGGGATTTATAGGCTTTTTAGTGTATTTTGCCACACCCCTTTTCTAAATGACCCTGTTACAGCCACCCAAATGCAAAAGTTCAACTTTTTTTCGATAATTATTGATCTAGAGAGTCCATAGAATTGTCCTAGACTGGTTTGGTTCCGATCGGGCGAAAAACCAGGGACTAGTTCGCAAAAGTAGGTTTTGGACAAAATTCGACATAGAAGAAAATTTTCCCTGCCGGCGAGCAAATCGGAGATAGCCATTTTGTCCGCCCTGAGCCAAGGATTCCAACGATATAAGACACTTGATCCTGGGACAAACGGTCTAAGAGTCATGGGCGATTTTGTACTTTTGGTCGCTGTAGCGCCACCTATGGGCCAATCGGGGTCATACTCTGATAGGTTGTCCCCAAATTGAGGCCTACCATCTGGCCAGGTTTCAAGTCTCTAGGCCTTACGGTTTGTCCTGCACGATGCGCTTTACAAATCCTTACAATTACAATAGGGTTTCAGCATTTCATGCTTGAACCCCTAATAAGAATGAAGGCTTTTTGCCAGTTATAGCGCCACCTAAGGTCCGATCTCCATGAAACTCTGCATGCTTCCTCACCATGTTCTGGCACATATGCTCATCGATTTTGGTAAAGTTCTGAGTTTTCATTTGGGATTTATAGGCTTTTTAGTGTATTTTGCCACACCCCTTTTCTAAATGACCCTGTTACAGCCACCCAAATGCAAAAGTTCAACTTTTTTTCGATAATTATTGATCTAGAGAGTCCATAGAATTGTCCTAGACTGGTTTGGTTCCGATCGGGCGAAAAACCAGGGACTAGTTCGCAAAAGTAGGTTTTGGACAAAATTCGACATAGAAGAAAATTTTCCCTGCCGGCGAGCAAATCGGAGATAGCCATTTTGTCCGCCCTGAGCCAAGGATTCCAACGATATAAGACACTTGATCCTGGGACAAACGGTCTAAGAGTCATGGGCGATTTTGTACTTTTGGTCGCTGTAGCGCCACCTATGGGCCAATCGGGGTCATACTCTGATAGGTTGTCCCCAAATTGAGGCCTACCATCTGGCCAGGTTTCAAGTCTCTAGGCCTTACGGTTTGTCCTGCACGATGCGTTTTACAAATCCTTACAATTACAATAGGGTTTCAGCATTTCATGCTTGAACCCCTAATAAGAATGAAGGCTTTTTGCCAGTTATAGCGCCACCTAAGGTCCGATCTCCATGAAACTCTGCATGCTTCCTCACCATGTTCTGGCACATATGCTCATCGATTTTGGTAAAGTTCTGAGTTTTCATTTGGGATTTATAGGCTTTTTAGTGTATTTTGCCACACCCCTTTTCTAAATGACCCTGTTACAGCCACCCAAATGCAAAAGTTCAACTTTTTTTCGATAATTATTGATCTAGAGAGTCCATAGAATTGTCCTAGACTGGTTTGGTTCCGATCGGGCGAAAAACCAGGGACTAGTTCGCAAAAGTAGGTTTTGGACAAAATTCGACATAGAAGAAAATTTTCCCTGCCGGCGAGCAAATCGGAGATAGCCATTTTGTCCGCCCTGAGCCAAGGATTCCAACGATATAAGACACTTGATCCTGGGACAAACGGTCTAAGAGTCATGGGCGATTTTGTACTTTTGGTCGCTGTAGCGCCACCTATGGGCCAATCGGGGTCATACTCTGATAGGTTGTCCCCAAATTGAGGCCTACCATCTGGCCAGGTTTCAAGTCTCTAGGCCTTACGGTTTGTCCTGCACGATGCGTTTTACAAATCCTTACAATTACAATAGGGTTTCAGCATTTCATGCTTGAACCCCTAATAAGAATGAAGGCTTTTTGCCAGTTATAGCGCCACCTAAGGTCCGATCTCCATGAAACTCTGCATGCTTCCTCACCATGTTCTGGCACATATGCTCATCGATTTTGGTAAAGTTCTGAGTTTTCATTTGGGATTTATAGGCTTTTTAGTGTATTTTGCCACACCCCTTTTCTAAATGACCCTGTTACAGCCACCCAAATGCAAAAGTTCAACTTTTTTTCGATAATTATTGATCTAGAGAGTCCATAGAATTGTCCTAGACTGGTTTGGTTCCGATCGGGCGAAAAACCAGGGACTAGTTCGCAAAAGTAGGTTTTGGACAAAATTCGACATAGAAGAAAATTTTCCCTGCCGGCGAGCAAATCGGAGATAGCCATTTTGTCCGCCCTGAGCCAAGGATTCCAACGATATAAGACACTTGATCCTGGGACAAACGGTCTAAGAGTCATGGGCGATTTTGTACTTTTGGTCGCTGTAGCGCCACCTATGGGCCAATCGGGGTCATACTCTGATAGGTTGTCCCCAAATTGAGGCCTACCATCTGGCCAGGTTTCAAGTCTCTAGGCCTTACGGTTTGTCCTGCACGATGCGCTTTACAAATCCTTACAATTACAATAGGGTTTCAGCATTTCATGCTTGAACCCCTAATTAAAGCTGCAAGCAGCATTTATCGGGGTTCAAGCAGTTAAGGCCTTTAAGGCATTTAAGCACAAAAGCATCAAAAGTTATTAAGATTTATTTAGCAAGCATGTAACCACTGACATAATAGATGGAAAAGACCATTTACAGCCAATACAGGCAATTTGCCATGGGATATATATGGTTTTAAAGCTTTTTAACAGTTATAGCGCCACCTATGGTCCGATCTCCATAAAATTGTTTACTGTGACCTCAAATTGAACCCATACACATGTGTACTGAGTTTGGTGAAGATATCTCATTTACTTCTTGAGTTATAGCCATTTGAGTAAAATAGGCTCCTCCCACAACGATTTGCCACATTCTAGAATTATTTAATATGATTCTAGCATGATTTACTATCATATACCATGTTCCAGAATGATTTATTAGGATTCTAGCATGATTTACCTTGATACACCTCATTTCAGTATTATTTACTATGATTTACAATGTTTCTAGCATGATTAACCACATTACTAGCAATTATGTGAAGTGTCAGTGCAAATGAGGTGATGAACACTGACAAAATATTATTGTGTTATAATAGTTAGTTATATACGTGATTTTTAGTGTGTGTCCAAGTATGAATGCAAAAGCACATGTAAAAGCTCCAAAACTCTGGAATAGCCTTCCTGATACTGTTCGTTGCTCAGACTCGCTCTCCCAGTTTAAAACTAGATTAAAGTCGCATCTCTTCAGCCAGGCATTCATATAATATTTTTAATCTTACAGTTCAAATTACAATCCGGCCTCTAGTTAATAAACGCCAGAGGAGAACTGGCCCCCGACTGAGCCTGGGTTCTCCCAAGGTTTTTTTTTTCTCCATTGGGTCACCTGATGGAGTTTTAGGACACTATTAGGTCACTTGATGGAGTTTTTCGGTTCCTTGCCACTGTTGCCTTTGGCTTGCTCAGTTGGGGATATTCTGGGGATATCTAATTTGATTTTATCAATAAATTCCACTAGAAACAAACCTTGTTGTATTATTTTAATTTAATACTGTGAAGCTGCTTTGATACAATCTGTATTGTGAAAAGCGCTATACAAATATACTTGACTTGACTTGACTTGACTTAAAATATTTCATTATTGAGTAGAATGGCCAGCAGAGGGCACTAGAAGACCACTTATTGGCTCACTTTCACTTTAAACCAGTTTTCTGCACTAAAGCAAACCAGTTTTTCCATGTTAACTCAATGCATGCTTACACACACACACACACACACACACACACACACACACACACACACACACACACACACACACACACACATACACACACAGTTTAGTTAACCATGATTTACCATGATATACCACGTTCTAGTATTATTTACCAGGAGATAAACGACAATCTAGTATTATTTACTTTGATTTACCATGTTTCTAGCCTGATTTATCACATTACTAGCAATTATTTGAAGTGTCAGTGCAAATAAAGTGATTAACACTGACAAAATATGATTGTGTTATAAAAGTTATTGCTATATAAGTGATTTTTTTAGTGTGTATTCAAGTATGAATGCAAGCACATGTTGAAATATTTCATTAATAAGTAGAATGGCCAGCAGAGGGCAGTAGAAGACCACTTATTGGCTCACTTTCACTTTAAACCAGTTTTCTGCACTAAAGCAAACCAGTTTATCCATGTTAACTCAATGCATGCTTACACACACACACACACACACACACACACACACACACACACACACACAGACACACACACACAGCATAGTTAACCATGATTTACCATGATTTACCACATTACTAGCAATTATTTGAAGTGTCAGTGCAAATAAAGTGATTAACACTGACAAAATATGATTGTGTTATAATAGTTATTGCTATATAAGTGATTTTTAGTGTGTATTCAAGTATAAATGCAAGCACATGTGGAAAAATTTAATTAATAAGTAGAATGGCCAGCAGAGGGCAGTAGAAGACCACTTATTGGCTCACTTTCACTTTAAACCTCATGATTTTGACCAGTTTTCTGCACTAAAGCAAACCAGTGTTTCCATGTTAACTCAATAATGCATACTTGCTACATATGCTACACACAATAATGCTACACACACACACACACACACACACACACACACACACACACACACACAAATGTTTTAGTGATATTGGTGTCACATTCACCTTCATCACATTCACCTTCTGTCTTCATCACATTCACTATCTGTCGTCATCACCTGCACCTGCTCCTCATCACCCTCCTCATCATCACCTGCTCCTCATCATCATAACCGTCACCTGTTGTCCTTGTCTTGATCTGTGTATTTAAGTTCCCCTCTCATCCATTATCATTGTCGGTTATTGTTTGTGCACTAGCACTCTGTTATGTTTGTTTTCATGTTGGAAAATAAAACCTTTGTTATATTTGTACCACACACACACACACACACACACACACACACACACACACACACACACACACACACACACACACAGACACACACACACAGCATAGTTAACCATGATTTACCATGATTTACCACATTACTAGCAATTATTTGAAGTGTCAGTGCAAATAAAGTGATTAACACTGACAAAATATGATTGTGTTATAATAGTTATTGCTATATAAGTGATTTTTAGTGTGTATTCAAGTATAAATGCAAGCACATGTGGAAAAATTTAATTAATAAGTAGAATGGCCAGCAGAGGGCAGTAGAAGACCACTTATTGGCTCACTTTCACTTTAAACCTCATGATTTTGACCAGTTTTCTGCACTAAAGCAAACCAGTGTTTCCATGTTAACTCAATAATGCATACTTGCTACATATGCTACACACAATAATGCTACACACACACACACACACACACACACACACACACACACAAATGTTTTAGTGATATTGGTGTCACATTCACCTTCATCACATTCACCTTCTGTCTTCATCACATTCACTATCTGTCGTCATCACCTGCACCTGCTCCTCATCACCCTCCTCATCATCACCTGCTCCTCATCATCATAACCGTCACCTGTTGTCCTTGTCTTGATCTGTGTATTTAAGTTCCCCTCTCATCCATTATCATTGTCGGTTATTGTTTGTGCACTAGCACTCTGTTATGTTTGTTTTCATGTTGGAAAATAAAACCTTTGTTATATTTGTACCACACACACACACACACACACACACACACACACACACACACACACACACACACACACACACACACACACACACACACACACACACACACACACACCATCATTTATCATGATTTACCATGGCTGATACCAATACCAATATGAGAAAATGACTATTTTAAACAGCGGGGGGCAGTAAAATACCACTTATTGGCTTAACATGCCATTAATTCATATCATTTTCACCTTTTTAACTGTTATAGAGGCAAATTGTGTCCGATCTGTCTGAAAATTTTCATGCATGTTCAGAGTGATATTTCACATGTTCTGACTTGTTTTTAAGAAGGTTTGAACATTCATTAAAGAGATATAGGCTTTCGGGGACACTTGGTAAAGGCCACATTTTGAAGTGAACCTATTATAGCTATCCAAATGAAGTAGTTCAACTTTTTCTGACAACTATTGTTCTAGTGAATCCAGAGAATGGTTATGCACTAGTTTTTAACATTATGATATGAAAATTATATGATCAGACATGGAAAAGACCATTTACAGCCAATACAGGCAGTTTACCATAGGAAATATATGGTTTTAAAGCCTTTTACCAGTTATAGCGCCAACTATTGTCCGATCTCCATAAAATTTTGCATGCTTGTTTATGATGTTATGACACATATGCTCACCAATTTTTGTGAAGTTCTGAGTTTTCATTTAGGATTTATAGGCTTTTTAGTGTATTTTGCCACGCCCATTTTATAAATGACCCTTTTAAAGCCATCCAAATGCAAAAGTTCAACTTTTTTTCGATAATTATTGATCTAGAGAGTCCAGAGAATTGTCCTAGACTGGTCTGGTTCCGATCGGGCGAAAAACCAGGGACTAGTTCGCAAAAGTAGGTTTTTAACATATTCATGAATATTTAATGAAAGGTTTGATTGACAGCAATGGTTCTAGAGGCAAAGTTGTTCAGCATGAGCAGATCTATCAAATGATATGCATTTTGTGATAATATGTGTAACACCACGTGATTACAGAGCCATAAAACTCGTTAGCGCCAACTAGTGGCCGATTTCTTTCAAAATTCTTACAGACTTCTAGGGCCATGAGTCGAACATGCCCACCGAGTTTCCTTCTGATCGGCCTCCGTTAACCTTGTCTAATAGGTGCTCAACTTCATTAGCCAATGGCGGCCATGTTTTTTGAGATACGCCAATGTCCTCATAGACATACATGGCACCTTGGACCAAGACACTGCATACCAATTTTCAAGTCAATCGGACTAACGGTCAGGTGGTTATAGCCTGTTTTATGTTTTTTTCATGTTATAGCGCCACCATGTGGCCGATCGCCGCGATTTTTTTACTGTGACCTCAGACTGACCTCCTACACATGTATACCAAGTTTGGTGAAGTTTACTGAATTACTTCTGGAGTTATAGCCATTTTAGTAAAATAGGCTCCTCCCACAACGTTAATTTTGCACCCCCTAGCGACTGTGAATCGAAATTTCAACTTTTTTTCGATAATTATTGATCTTCAGACTCCAGAGAACAATTCTGCACTGGTTTGGTTCCGATCGGGCGAAAAACCAGGGACTAGTTCGCAAAAGTAGATTTTCGACAAAATTCAAAATGGCGGAAAATCTATCATGACGGAAATAAAATCGGAGATATACGTTTTGTTCGTCAGGCGTCCAGCTTTCCAATGATATAAGACACTTGAGGCTGCGACATACGGTCTAGGAGTTATGAGCAGTTTCGCGCTTTTGGTCGCTATAGCGCCACCTATGGGCCAATCGGGGTCATAATCTCTGAACCTCTCCTCGATTTTTGTACTACCATCTGGCAAAGTTTCAAAGCTCTAGCCCTTACGGTTTGGGCTGCACGATGCGTTTTACGGCAGAAGAATAATAATAATAATTAAAGCTGCAAGCAGCATTTATCGGGGTTCAAGCAGTTAAGGCCTTTAAGGCCTTTAAGCACACAAGCATCAAAAGACATTACGTTTTATTTAGCAAGCATTTAACAACTGCCATCATAGATTAAAAAAAGTCAATTTACAGCCAATACAGGCAGTTTACCATAGGAAATATATGGTTTTAAAGCGTTTTTACAGTATAGCACCTTTTTGCCTGAGTCTTCTTACAGTCTTGCCTGACCTCCACCACTTTTATTAGTAGTACTCAAAGTGTGCCCATATATATGTGTCAAATTTGTTGTAAATATGTAATTTTGGCCCAGGCCCTTAAATAGGATTATCTAGGCGGGCCCCTTGATGACGCAATTGATGACATTGATGACGCAATGTCCGCGAGTAGTCTACCATGAATAGGGCAGGATATGATCATACACAGCATATAAGAGATGAGATGACTAACAAAATCAGGAGGAGCTTACGCTCACCAAAAACAAAACAAAAAAAACACTGGTGACAGTGCACCATAACACATTGTTAGGCCTAGGTCCAAATACATAAAAAAGATGCTCTCTTACATTATAGCAGGATTTTTCGGGTTTTCCTATGTGCAACTGCAAAGTTGTCGATTAGATCAGGATTGTGCGCACGGGCATTCTCAATTGACCCTTCGCAGGGAGTTTGATTGACAGGCGATCTGACTAATCATAATCCGCCATTTTGTCCCACAAAGCAGTCAGGAGAGTTAGTAGATTAACTTTGGAGAATTTAAATTTTAAAAACAAAGTGTACTGACGTCTTAGCACTTTAAAACAACATTCCTTTTATGTTCATTCATGTTTATTTTAATCCTATAAATTAACTAGAAGGAAGAGATGATCGGATCACGAGCAGCTTTAACTGAGCCTTGAGTCTACAGCGATCTGTCAGACACATTAAAGAGTCACAAAACGGTATTTATTGTTTAAATGTCTCTAAAAAATGACTACATTTGAAAGGTGAGACTTTTGGCGCTTTTCCATTACCAGTACCAGCTCAACTCAACTTGACTCGACTCGGCTCGCTTTTTGCTCCGTTTTCCATTGCAGATAGTACCTCCACAATAGTACCTGGTCGTCATAGCGACGTCGCAGGAAATTGCCGTGACTTAATCTTCTACGCGAGATGTTTTTTATTCAGGATACTCCGTCTGGCGCGTGCAATGATGACGCAGTGAATAGTGACGATTCTCTCTGACCAATCAGCAGTCTGCCGTGTTTTCACGTCACATTTTAGTATCGCCTCAGCTTGCCCCAGCTCGCTTAGAACCTCGCCGGAGGTGGTACGAAAAAAAGTACCTGGAAGCAGGTACAGGTACAACTTTTACACAGTGGAAAACCAAACAAAGCCGAGTCGAGCCGAGCTGAGCCGAGCCGAGGCGAGCTGGTACTGTGTAGTGGAAAAGCGCCATTTGTTTCATATGAAAAGTACTTGTCTGTCAGCGCGCAGTCTCCTCTCTGATTCGCAATGTATTTTTCACTGCGTGAGAACTTGGTGTGGTGTGAAAGTGGCGTCGCTTGTCAGACATTAGGCTTGTTTGAGATGAGCAAAATCTGCGCAGAATCGATCACCGGTGATCAGCGCGAGATGCATGCCGGTTAGAAATGTGTCTGAGTGCGGTCCGCCTTGCTCTGATGTCATGCTGACGTATGTCAAAAATCTCTCGCGAGCGCAAGGCACACCTGTCGGATTCTGCAGTCGAGCGCAGTTGCTCTCCACTGACTGCGCTGATCAAAAGCATGATGGGAAACGACTTGCTGACGACACAGCTTAATGTTCATTGGTTTAACAACCGTGATGTATTGTTCTCTTTTAAAATGTTTGATTTTAAAACTCTGATATCATGTTTTATGTGTATACGTTATGTGTGAATATTCCCAAACTATCTAACAGTGCGATCACTATGGTTTAACCCCCTGAGGTCGGCTGTCGCGCCGGCGCGATAGGCTCGTTTTTTTTCCTTATCAGTGCAAACAAAATCAAAATTCTAATATTAATTTTTATCTTATATGCTTGTGTTGTACATCAATCGATCCTGTTAAGTGTGTATTTTTTTTGTGCATACTCATAATAAAAACAAAGTGTTGTGCTTTTCGCCAAATAAAGAAAAATAAACATGATGCGCGTTCTGCCGTCTCTCTCAATGTGAAACTCATTCTGAAACGCGACAGAAAATGACCTGTAACTCAGCGAATGTTTGTCACACAGACTTAAAACACATGTCTATACAACGCTTGGAGTCTCTATTTTTAAAATATGTAAATTATATAAAAAACAAATATTCTCTGTTTAAGTAATCCGTAAGAAAGCAGCGACATGTACAGTTTCTCAAACACATCCTAATTAACTATAATGTGACCACACCCACGCGCGCACGAGCGATTGACATGCAAATGATCCACGCGGCAGAACGCAGACCTGTAAACGCCCTCATCACCTCAAAACAAAGAATAAGAGACTTCGGTAACTTACTCCTCTCTGCTTTTCATCGAGTTTGAAGATGTGCTGTGCTGTGCTGTTTACCTTGGGATTTACCTCAGAAGAACGCGGTTTGAAGATGAGAAGATTTTTAAGGTAAGACATGTTAAACTGGTCATGCCAGATTAAAATGTATGTTATGAAATGAGTTTGGAGTAAAAACATGAACTAAGCCTAATATCGTACATGTATATGCATCTATAAATAGACAGAAACATGTTAAAATGTGAACTAGACTGGTAGGCAACCTTTCAGTGCTAAATTTATATACTTCATATATATTTCACTCAGTTTTGATTAGCTTATGACACTGAAATAATGCTAAAATACTTCTTTATGCGTAATGTAGCTTGTTTGCGAATATCTACTAATGTGATTTAGTGCAAATATGTTTCAGCCTCCGGTAAAATATGTGATATAGCCTACTGTCTACATTATATTTTTATATAAATGCTCGATTTTGGTTAGCCTAAGACACGCTTCAATACTGCCTTATGCACAGATGTTTGTGAATACAGGTGTAAATGTTTGAAATGTAGTGATGTGTGTCGTTCGCGAACGATCCGCTTATTGCGTGTGTCACTAAATGCGTGCGGATACCCATCAACAGATACTCGCGGTGACGCGGTCTATGGCCCATAAATAGATATTTCTCCGTTCTATGGCCCATCAACTATACATTGTTTGTCCATAACCATCACTTGCTCAGCAGTTTACTTTGTATAATGTATGCTAAAAGTTTTATTTTGATGTTGTTTTTTAGGAATGTGAACCTTCAGTTCTCAGTGCGATCGAGAAATCATACAGAGTAAGTGCATAGACGTAATATTTTACAGATGAAATGTAGCCTGTGTTTACATCGTCATAATATAAAAGTAGCCTACCTATTCTTGTGTGAAATGACAAAAACCATCCATTCTGCTTATACAGGAGACACTGCGCAGATGAGGGTGAAAACACAAGATACATGGAGGACAAAGACATTTCCATGTCCTGCACCTGTGACTGCATACAACAAACTCATGGGGGGTGTTGACCTGTCTGATCAGCTGATACAGTACTACACAACACAGCACATAACCATGAAGTGGTACAGTAAGATTTTTCTACACTTCTTGGACATTGCTTCCACCAACTCTTTCATTGTGCACAAAGAGCTACATGGTAACTTGTCACATAAAGAGTTTATGGAGCAACTTATAACAGAGCTCTGTGGTGTGTCACAGAAAACGGCAATGAGTTTTAAATCAGTGTTGGAAACCGTTGTGCTGCTTAATATATATTTTTTATAACCTGTAATAGTTTTTTCAGGATTCTTTGAATAAAAATATTTTTTTATAAAAAAACAAAAGTTTGGTCTTTTTTTCTTTCTTTTTTGGAAAGGATGTAAGTGATAGTAATAACTTTAAGTCTTTCCATTGTTAGAAAAGATTTCTATTTTGAATAAATGCTGTTCTTTTTAACTTTTTATTCATCAGTGAATCATTCTTAGGTCATCATTCTTTGTTCAGGCTGCCTCACAGCACCTTGATGGCCCATTAGCCATGGGGGGAGTGTCTTTAGTCACACCCCTGGTGTGAATCACATTAATATTCATGGCCCACGCATACAGCAGTGCTGACACAAAAACTGACATGCAAAATTAAAATCGTTATATTGTTGTTTGTGAAAGAGTGGTCAGAATGATTTTCACCTCATTTTGTAGAAAAAATTCTAGCCTACAAGAATAGTAATTCCAAAGTCTTATGGAAAACTATTCAGTATGTGTTAAATGGCCTTATTGCAGTGACAATGTTTTTCCCAAAACATACTAACCACGCATAATATTTTTTTTCTATAAAATGCAAACATGTACATCCATTTTGCTCACATATTATTGTAGCAGAGTTTGTGCTGAATACAACAAAATTACATGTTGGCCAATAGTATGTTGTAAGTAGCTGAAATAAGCACAAATGTCAGGTCATGTCAAAACATCTCAAGGGCCCCAAAAACACCTCAGACTCCAGAGGGTTAAATGCAATGTAATTTTTTCTATATAAAAAAAAAAAAACACATGTCTGTATTAAAGAAAAAAGACTGATAAACATGTATTTGGAATGGAATTAAATAAGTAGGCTACTTTGGGTGTCTTGTTCATTATATTTATTTTCATATAAAAGCAACAGAACTTAAATTCCATCCAGTTTATTAGCAACACTGTGCACGAGCGTGAATCCGGTGAATCCCGCGATATCCGCCTTTGATCTCGCAGGTGTCAGATCCACTGCGAGAAGAGAGAACTGTCCGGCTTGCCTGCGCTTTTTTCACTCCTCCTCTCACTGCAGCCGCCTACTCTCGCGTACATTTCAGGCGAGGCAAGGCGCATCTCAAACAAGCCTATAGCAACAGTAACTAAAGTGGGCGGGTCTTTGCGAATGGTCATTGACAGTATGGACGGGTATTCGCCAGTCCCAATTCAAAACAAATTTCATGACAATCCATCATTGTTTGTTTCAAACATGTGAGAGCATCAAAATGATCCATGGGTGAAATTGATTGGATTTAATTCATTTTTTTGTCAGTTCCTATCATAATTTAAAAATTTTGGCGTTATTGTTTAGCTATTTACCTATGTTTTCAAATTTCCTTTGTTTTTTTGTTGTTGTCTCGATCGGACTAACGGCTTTGAAGATAAACACAATTTTTTAAAGCTCTAAATGACACTTACAAAAACCATAAGGCGAAACCTGGCATGTTTGGTATTGTTGGACACGGCAAGGATTCAGGAGTCTTAGGAGGTCACTCCTGTGAAAAAACACTGGCTTGAAACTTCTAAGGCTCGTTTAAGGCATTGTGCCAATGACGTATACTGAGTTTTTTGAGATACAGCAATGTTCTCATAGACTATCATGGCACCCTGGACAAAGACACTGCGTGCCAATTTTCAGTAGACTAACAGTTGGGTGCGCTTATAGCTATTTTCATGATTTTTTTCACTGTTATAGTGCCACCAAGTGGCCAACTGTCACGATTTTTTTCATTTCAACTCAGAATGAGCTTATGAACATGTGTCCCAAGTTTAGCGAAAATATCTCTTTCCGTTCACAAGTTATAACCGTTTTATAGTGCCACCAAGTGGCCAATTGTCATGATTTTTTTTCACGTGACCTCAGAATGAGCTCATGAACATGTGTCCCAAGTTTTGCGAAAATATCTCTTTCCGTTCACAAGTTATAACCGTTTTATAGTGCTACCAAGTGGCCAATTGATGCGATTTTTTTCAAGTGATCTCAAGTTGAGCTCAGGAAGATGTATCCCAAGTTAAGCAAAAAAATCTCTTTCCGTTCACAATTTATAACCATTTTAGTAAAAGTGGCCCTGGTGCCATCAAATATTTTGGTTCCTCTTATCGACCGTTAATTGAAATTTTGAATTTGTTGGATGATTATTGATTGTCAGACTCCAGAGAATATTATTGCAGTGGTTTGGTTCCGATCGGGCGAAAAACCTAGGAGAAGTTCGCAAAAAAAGGTTTTTCAAAAAAATGCTATTTACTCAAAATTGTCACCTGAAGGGCGAGCAAATCGGAGATAGCCATTTTGTCCGCCCTGAGCCAAGGATTCCAACGATATAAGACACTTGATCCTGGGACAAACGGCCTAAGAGTCATGGGCGATTTTGTACTTTTGGTCGCTGTAGCGCCACCTATGGGCCAATCGGGGTCATACTCTGATAGGTTGTCCCCAAATTGAGGCCTACCATCTGGCCAGGTTTCAAGTCTCTAGGCCTTACGGTTTGTCCTGCACGATGCGTTTTACAAATCCTTACAATTACAATAGGGTTTCAGCATTTCATGCTTGAACCCCTAATAAGAATGAAGGCTTTTTGCCAGTTATAGCGCCACCTAAGGTCCGATCTCCATGAAACTCTGCATGCTTCCTCACCATGTTCTGACACATATGCTCATCGATTTTGGTAAAGTTCTGAGTTTTCATTTGGGATTTATAGGCTTTTTAGTGTATTTTGCCACACCCCTTTTCTAAATGACCCTGTTACAGCCACCCAAATGCAAAAGTTCAACTTTTTTTCGATAATTATTGATCTAGAGAGTCCATAGAATTGTCCTAGACTGGTTTGGTTCCGATCGGGCGAAAAACCAGGGACTAGTTCGCAAAAGTAGGTTTTGGACAAAATTCGACATAGAAGAAAATTTTCCCTGCCGGCAAGCAAATCGGAGATAGCCATTTTGTCCGCCCTGAGCCAAGGATTCCAACGATATAAGACACTTGATCCTGGGACAAACGGCCTAAGAGTCATGGGCGATTTTGTACTTTTGGTCGCTGTAGCGCCACCTATGGGCCAATCGGGGTCATACTCTGATAGGTTGTCCCCAAATTGAGGCCTACCATCTGGCCAGGTTTCAAGTCTCTAGGCCTTACGGTTTGTCCTGCACGATGCGTTTTACAAATCCTTACAATTACAATAGGGTTTCAGCATTTCATGCTTGAACCCCTAATAAGAATGAAGGCTTTTTGCCAGTTATAGCGCCACCTAAGGTCCGATCTCCATGAAACTCTGCATGCTTCCTCACCATGTTCTGACACATATGCTCATCGATTTTGGTAAAGTTCTGAGTTTTCATTTGGGATTTATAGGCTTTTTAGTGTATTTTGCCACACCCCTTTTCTAAATGACCCTGTTACAGCCACCCAAATGCAAAAGTTCAACTTTTTTTCGATAATTATTGATCTAGAGAGTCCATAGAATTGTCCTAGACTGGTTTGGTTCCGATCGGGCGAAAAACCAGGGACTAGTTCGCAAAAGTAGGTTTTGGACAAAATTCGACATAGAAGAAAATTTTCCCTGCCGGCAAGCAAATCGGAGATAGCCATTTTGTCCGCCCTGAGCCAAGGATTCCAACGATATAAGACACTTGATCCTGGGACAAACGGCCTAAGAGTCATGGGCGATTTTGTACTTTTGGTCGCTGTAGCGCCACCTATGGGCCAATCGGGGTCATACTCTGATAGGTTGTCCCCAAATTGAGGCCTACCATCTGGCCAGGTTTCAAGTCTCTAGGCCTTACGGTTTGTCCTGCACGATGCGTTTTACAAATCCTTACAATTACAATAGGGTTTCAGCATTTCATGCTTGAACCCCTAATAAGAATGAAGGCTTTTTGCCAGTTATAGCGCCACCTAAGGTCCGATCTCCATGAAACTCTGCATGCTTCCTCACCATGTTCTGACACATATGCTCATCGATTTTGGTAAAGTTCTGAGTTTTCATTTGGGATTTATAGGCTTTTTAGTGTATTTTGCCACACCCCTTTTCTAAATGACCCTGTTACAGCCACCCAAATGCAAAAGTTCAACTTTTTTTCGATAATTATTGATCTAGAGAGTCCATAGAATTGTCCTAGACTGGTTTGGTTCCGATCGGGCGAAAAACCAGGGACTAGTTCGCAAAAGTAGGTTTTGGACAAAATTCGACATAGAAGAAAATTTTCCCTGCCGGCAAGCAAATCGGAGATAGCCATTTTGTCCGCCCTGAGCCAAGGATTCCAACGATATAAGACACTTGATCCTGGGACAAACGGCCTAAGAGTCATGGGCGATTTTGTACTTTTGGTCGCTGTAGCGCCACCTATGGGCCAATCGGGGTCATACTCTGATAGGTTGTCCCCAAATTGAGGCCTACCATCTGGCCAGGTTTCAAGTCTCTAGGCCTTACGGTTTGTCCTGCACGATGCGTTTTACAAATCCTTACAATTACAATAGGGTTTCAGCATTTCATGCTTGAACCCCTAATAAGAATGAAGGCTTTTTGCCAGTTATAGCGCCACCTAAGGTCCGATCTCCATGAAACTCTGCATGCTTCCTCACCATGTTCTGACACATATGCTCATCGATTTTGGTAAAGTTCTGAGTTTTCATTTGGGATTTATAGGCTTTTTAGTGTATTTTGCCACACCCCTTTTCTAAATGACCCTGTTACAGCCACCCAAATGCAAAAGTTCAACTTTTTTTCGATAATTATTGATCTAGAGAGTCCATAGAATTGTCCTAGACTGGTTTGGTTCCGATCGGGCGAAAAACCAGGGACTAGTTCGCAAAAGTAGGTTTTGGACAAAATTCGACATAGAAGAAAATTTTCCCTGCCGGCAAGCAAATCGGAGATAGCCATTTTGTCCGCCCTGAGCCAAGGATTCCAACGATATAAGACACTTGATCCTGGGACAAACGGCCTAAGAGTCATGGGCGATTTTGTACTTTTGGTCGCTGTAGCGCCACCTATGGGCCAATCGGGGTCATACTCTGATAGGTTGTCCCCAAATTGAGGCCTACCATCTGGCCAGGTTTCAAGTCTCTAGGCCTTACGGTTTGTCCTGCACGATGCGTTTTACAAATCCTTACAATTACAATAGGGTTTCAGCATTTCATGCTTGAACCCCTAATAATAATTAAAGCTGCAAGCAGCATTTATCGGGGTTCAAGCAGTTAAGGCCTTTAAGGCATTTAAGCACAAAAGCATCAAAAGTTATTAGTTTTATTTAGCAAGCATCTAACCACTGACATAATAGATGAAAAAGACTATTTACAGCCAATACAGGCAATGTACCATAGGAAATATATGTTTTTAAAGCTTTTTAACAGTTATAGCGCCACCTATGGTCCAGTCTCCATAAAATTGTTTACTGTGACCTCAAATTGAACCCATACACATGTGTACTGAGTTTGGTAAAGATATCTCATTTACTTCTTGACTTATAGCCATTTTAGTAAAATAGGCTCCTCCCACAACAATTTACCACATTCTAGTATTATTTACTATGATTCTAGCACGATTGTGCTACAATAGTAATTGTTATATAAGTGATTTTTTAGTGTCTTATTGTTATATAAGTGATTTTTAGTGTCTAATAAATGTAAAAGCATATGTGAGTAGACTTCATTAATAAGTAGAATGGCCAGCAGAGGGCAGTAGAAGACCACATATTGGCACACTTTCACTTTAAACTTCTTGTTTTTCACCATTTTTCTGCACTAAAGCAAACCAGTTTTTCCATTTTAACTCCATAATGCATGTATACACGCACACACACACACACACACACACACACACACACACACACACACACACACACACACACACACACACACACAAAGACAAATGTTGTTGTTTTTTCAATGCTATTGGGATGTCATTATGAAAATATATTTGAATGGTCTATAAACATTTCACAAAGTCTTTGTAAGCTATTAATCAGATTATTCAGAAACCTAAGACTACACACACACACGTTATGTTGTAGATACAGATATTTGATATATATGATGTGATCAAACTGTCAATACTAATACTTTAACAGATGGATTTTGACTAAATGTAATTGTAAATGTTAAAATAGGGATTTTATAAAGTCTCAATATAAATTATAGAACAATATGACAAAATTACTATTTTAAACAGCAGGGGGCAGTAAAATACCACTTATTGGCTTAATATACCATTATATTCATATCATTTTCACCTTTTTAACTGTTATAGAGGCAAATTTTGTCCGATCTGTCTGAAAATTTCCATGCATGTTCAGAGTGATATTTCACATGTTCTGACTTGTTTTTAAGAAGGTTTGAACATTCATTAAAGAGATATAGGCTTTCGGGGACACTTGGTAAAGGCCACATTTTGAAGTGAACCTATTATAGCTATCCAAATGAAGTAGTTCAACTTTTTCTGACAACTATTGTTCTAGTGAATCCAGAGAATGGTTATGCACTAGTTTTTAACATTATGATATGAAAATTATATGATCAGACATGGAAAAGACCATTTACAGCCAATACAGGCAGTTTACCATAGGAAATATATGGTTTTAAAGCCTTTTACCAGTTATAGCGCCAACTATTGTCCGATCTCCATAAAATTTTGCATGCTTGTTTATGATGTTATGACACATATGCTCACCAATTTTTGTGAAGTTCTGAGTTTTCATTTAGGATTTATAGGCTTTTTAGTGTATTTTGCCACGCCCATTTTATAAATGACCCTTTTAAAGCCATCCAAATGCAAAAGTTCAACTTTTTTTCGATAATTATTGATCTAGAGAGTCCAGAGAATTGTCCTAGACTGGTCTGGTTCCGATCGGGCGAAAAACCAGGGACTAGTTCGCAAAAGTAGGTTTTTAACATATTCATGAATATTTAATGAAAGGTTTGATTGACAGCAATGGTTCTAGAGGCAAAGTTGTTCAGCATGAGCAGATCTATCAAATGATATGCATTTTGTGATAATATGTGTAACACCACGTGATTACAGAGCCATAAAACTCGTTAGCGCCAACTAGTGGCCGATTTCTTTCAAAATTCTTACAGACTTCTAGGGCCATGAGTCGAACATGCCCACCGAGTTTCCTTCTGATCGGCCTCCGTTAACCTTGTCTAATAGGTGCTCAACTTCATTGGCCAATGGCGGCCATGTTTTTTGAGATACGCCAATGTCCTCATAGACATACATGGCACCTTGGACCAAGACACTGCATACCAATTTTCAAGTCAATCGGACTAACGGTCAGGTGGTTATAGCCTGTTTTATGTTTTTTTCATGTTATAGCGCCACCATTTGGCCAATCGCCGCGATTTTTTTACCGTGACCTCAGATTGACCTCTTACATATGTGTACCAAGTTTGGTGAAAATACCTCATTTACTTCTGGAGTTATAACCATTTTAGTAAAATAGGCTCCTCCCACAACGTCCATTTTGGCGACCCTTAGCGTCCGTGAATCGAAATTTCAACTTTTTTTCAATAATTATTAATCTTCAGACTCTAGAGAACATTTCTGCACTGGTTTGGTTCCGATCGGGCAAAAAACCACGGACTAGTTCGCAAAAGTAGGTTTTTGACAAAATTCAAAATGGCGGAAAATCTATCATGACGGAAATGAAATCGGAGATATACGTTTTGTTCGTCAGGCGTCCAGCTTTCCAATGATATAAGACACTTGAGTCTACGACATACGGTCTAGGAGTTATGAGCAGTTTCGCGCTTTTGGTCGCTATAGCGCCACCTATGGGCCAATCGTGGTCATAATCTCTGAACCTCTCCTCGATTTTTGTACTACCATCTGGCAAAGTTTCAATGCTCTAGCCCCTACGGTTTGGGCTGCACGATGCGTTTTACGGCAGAAGAATAATAATAATAATAATAAAAATCAGTACAATTACAATAGGGTTTCAGCACTTCGTGCTTGAACCCCTAATTAAAGCTGCAAGCAGCATTTAGCGGGGTTCAAGCATTTAGGGTCTTTAAGCACATAAGGCAGTTTAGTGAGTTGTCTGAGTTTTTGTTTAGGATTTACAGGCTTTTGAGTGTTTTTTGCCATACCCATTTTCTAAATGATCCTGTTATGGCTACCCAATGGGTAAAGTTAAAGTTTTTTATATAATTAATAATCTAGAGCTTCCAGAGAATTGTACTGCACTGGTATATTTCCGATCGGGCGAAAAACCTAGGACTAGTTCGCAAAAGTAGGTTTTTAACATAATCGCAAGTATTTAATGAACAAATTGATTGACAGCAGTAGTTCTTGAGGCAAAGTTGTTCAGTATGAGGAGATCTATCAAATGATATGCATCACGTGATTACATAGCCGTAAAACTCGTTAGCGCCAACTAGTGGCCGATTTCTTTCAAAATTCTTACAGACCTCTAGGGCCATGAGTCGAACATGCCCACCGAGTTTCGTTCTGATCGGCCTCCGTTAAGAGCAAACTAATAGCTTTGAATTAAAATGGTGAGGTATCCTGTTGTAAACATCAACCATGCCTGTTGACAGTTCTCTTTTGTGGGAAGGGAATGAAAAGTTCTCAAATCTGCAGCACAGCCTCAGACATAACATTTATATCCATGATCTGCCATTTTCACTATTGTCCTTGCTTGCTTCTTCACAATACCTGCAGAACTTCTGATGATTCGGCTGTGCAGGTCCACATTAACACTGCCTGGCCTAGAACATGGATGGAAAATGCAAATTTGGGGGGTATAAATATTAATGATCCTGACTCCAACGTCACAGTCGGTGTTATGGTGGGATTCACTCATTTTTCAGCGGTCTTTTGCAAACAGGAGATTTACACATGAAGGAGGAAACAATGGTGTTTGAGGCTCACGGTATGTCAGTTCCATGTCCAGAACTCTTATCATTCAACTATGCCAAGATAAATACAGTTTTCAATTGTATGGCACCTTTAAAATAGATGATTAGTAATATAATGCTTACTTGGAGTCTGAAATGGCTTTAACAAAAGAAGAAAAATAGTCTTAGATTTCTGTTCATTCTAATCATGTACAAATAAAGTAGCACAGTAAGATTACATTTATTTGAATGCATTAGTGAGTGTGTGATTGTGCTGTGTGTGCAGCGTGTCAATACTAAAAGTGAAGGTGTAGTTATTTCTTAATTGTTTTTTTATGATTACTACAGATATTATCACCAAAGATATCAAAGAATTAAAATTACAAATAATATTCTATTAAGATATGAGTTACAATAACATGATTTGCAATAGTAATAATATCAATAATATATGCACAATACACACAGATTAGACTATCAGGTCTGTTTTTTACAAAAACATTAGTATTGCAGCCAATGTGAGTCTGTGGGATTTATAAACAGACAAAATATGATTTGAAATGTTATTTTAATGATTTTATTAAGTTTAAACAATATTTCAAATGGAAAAAAAATGAAAAATAATATTTTAGTGAGCAGAATGAACCAATGAGTGTTCTTCTTCTGGTGGTTAAAATGTAAATGAAAACAATAATACTTAAACAATAATACTTAATACACTAACCATGCTTGAACACACACATGCACACACATTTTGTTGTAGATGTAGATATTTAAAGTAAAGATAGGTAACAAAATGATAATTGCAAATCTCCTCTGTATAACACCATTTTCAGATTTCAAATTAATCACTGAGAGGCAGAATTGTTCAAACTGAGAGCTCAGTAAAAATGAAGTGATAAACTTTGACAAAACATGACTGTGTTATAATAGGTGATTTTCATGCAAGTAATTTTATATAGTCCAAAAACTAATGCAAAAGCACAGATGAAAATATTTTATTAAGTAGAATGTCCTGCAGAGGGCAGTAGAAGACCACTAATTGACTCACTTTCATTTGAAAGACTTTTTTATCCACCAGTAAAACAAAGCAGTTTCTCCATGTTCTTTCCATTAAGCATGCTTACACACACAAACACAAACACATCCACACACACACACACACACACACACACACACACACACACACACACAAAGACAAATATGTTTTCAATGTTTTTAGGATGTGATATTGTGAAAATATCTTCATCTCCTCATCTTGAACAACTTTGCCTCAAGAATCACTAATGTCAATCAAACCGTTCATAATCATAATAAAAAAATAAAATATATACAAATATCATAATAAAAAAAAAAACATCATAATAAAAAAGATTGCTTCTTAAAGCATTTGTTTATTTCCCAATACTGAAAGCGAATTAAAAGATCATGCGTAATCCTGCTGCTCCCTCTAGTGGACAACAGTGGTATTATAGCTTACATTTTACAGTTGAAGTGTTTGAATGAATGAATGGGAATTTGTTTTTTTACTTATATCTCAGGAACCAAAAGGTCGAAAAATTCTGAAACTCAGAGCATAGATAGTGCTTGAGGAGCCCTGTTGAATGAGACCATCAAGGTGTTTTTGGGCGATTGGGGCTGGGAGTTATGACTGTAATAAGGCATATCTGTTCGGGCTATTATCTCTGGAATGCCCAGGGCAAATAACACCACATTTGAATCGAAGCTAGCCAAGGACGGGCCCTTTCCAACGAGCTCTCACACAATGTTCGGGGTGGTCTGGGTCGGGAGTAATGGCCGTTCAAAATCGGGGGTCCCGCGGGATGGCGATGCGCGGGGGGCGCGCTCCCGAGGCCCGCGACGACACGTTTCGATCAAGAGCCCGGAGAGGTCCTCACCATCAAAATTTGAGCGCGCAACGACTTTCCGTTTTCGAGTTATGAATGAATTTGTATTCGGGGGCGTGGCTTAAATGCCGTTATACTTTCGTTTCATTTCATTCATTTACTTTCGTCCATTTCCATATCTCAGTGTAACACAATTGTCAATAGTAATACTCAATAGATGAGTTTTGACAAAATGTGATTGTAAATGTTAAAATAATGATTTTATAAAGTCTAAATATGAATTTTATAACAATATTAGGGAGTAGTATGATGAAATGACAGCAGGGGGCAGTAAAATACCACTTATTGGCTTAATATGTCATTATATTCATATAAAATCACCTTTTGAAGAAGTTAAACTTTTTTTCTGATAATTATTGATCTAGAGAGTTCAGAGAATTGTGCTGCACTGGTTTTGAACATTATGATATGAACATTATATGATAGAAGACACCATTTACAGCAAATACAGGCAATTTACCATAGGAAATATATGGTTTTAAAGCGTTTTAACAGTTATAGCGCCAACTATGGTCCGCTCTCCTTAAAATTTTCCATGCTTCTTAAGCAGGTTATGACACATATGCTCATCAATTTTCGTGAAGTTCTGAGTTTTCGTTTAGGATTTATAGGCTTTTGAGTGCATTTTACCACGCCCATTTTCTAAATGACCCTGTTAGCCATGCGAAAAATGCAAAAGTTCAACTTTTTTTTGATAATTATTGACCTAGAGAGTCCATAGAATTGTCCTAGACTGGTTTGGTTCCGATCGGGCGAAAAACCTAGGACTAGTTCGCAAAAGTAGGTTTTTAACATAATTACGAATATTTAATGAACGGTTTGATTGACAGCAATGGTTCTTGAGGCAAAGTTGTTCAACAAGAGGAGATCTATCAAATGGTATGCATTTTGTGACAATAAGTGTAACACCACGTGATTACAGAGCCATAAAACTCGTTAGCGCCAACTAGTGGCCGATTTCTTTTAAAATTCTTACAGACCTCTAGGGCCATGAGTAGAACATGCCCACCGAGTTTCGTTCCGATCGGCCTCCGTTAACCTTGTCTAATAGGTGCTCAAATTTCATTGGCTGATGGCGGCCATGTTTTTTTAGATACGCCAATGTCCTCATACACATACATGACACCTTGGACCAAGACACTGCATACCAATTTTCAAGTCAATCGGACTAACGGTCAGGTGGTTATAGCCTGTTTTATGTTTTTTTCATATTATAGCGCCACCATGTGGCAAATCGCCGCGATTTTTTTACTGTTACCTCATATTGAGCTCATTAAACTACTTATTTTATCAACTGGAGTCCTTCAAAATCTTAGTCCTGCTAGCAGTTTAGTCTTGCATCTTTGGCATTTTCTTGTACATGTGTACCGAGTTTGGTGAAGATACCTCATTTACTTCTGGAGTTATAGCCATTTTAGTAAAATAGGCCCCTCCCACAACGTACGTTTTGGCGCCCCTTAGCGTCCGTGAATCGAAATTTCGACTTTTTTTCGATAATTATTGATCTTCAGTTTCTAGAGAACATTTCTGCACTGGTTTGGTTCCGATCGGGCGAAAAACCAGGGACTAGTTCGCAAAAGTAGGTTTTTGACAAAATTCAAAATGGCGGAAAATCTATCATGGCGGAAATGAAATCGGAGATATACGTTTTGTTCGTCAGGCGTCCAGCTTTCCAATGATATAAGACACTTGAGTCTACGACATACGGTCTAGGAGTTCTGAGCAGTTTCGCGCTTTTGGTTGCTATAGCGCCACCTATGGGCCAATCGGGGTCATAATTTGATAACCTCTCCTCGATTTTTGTACTACCATCTGGCAAAGTTTCAAGGTTCCAGCTCTTACGGTTTGGGCTGCACGATGCGTTTTACGGCAGAAGAAAAATAATAATAAAAATCAGGACAATTACAATAGGGTTTCAGCACTTCGTGCTTGAACCCCTAATAATAAAAATCAGTACAATTACAATAGGGTTTCAGCACTTCGTGCTTGAACCCCTAAAAATCAGTACAATTACAATAGGGTTTCAGCACTTCGTGCTTGAACCCCTAATAATAAAAATCAGTACAATTACAATAGGGTTTCAGCACTTCGTGCTTGAACCCCTAATTAAAGCTGCAAGCAGCATTTAGCGGGGTTCAAGCATTTAGGGTCTTTAAGCACATAAGGCAGTTTAGTGAGTTGTCTGAGTTTTTGTTTAGGATTTACAGGCTTTTGAGTGTTTTTTGCCATACCCATTTTCTAAATGATCCTGTTATGGCTACCCAATGGGTAAAGTTAAAGTTTTTTATATAATTAATAATCTAGAGCTTCCAGAGAATTGTACTGCACTGGTATATTTCCGATCGGGCGAAAAACCTAGGACTAGTTCGCAAAAGTAGGTTTTTAACATAATCGCAAGTATTTAATGAACAAATTGATTGACAGCAGTAGTTCTTGAGGCAAAGTTGTTCAGTATGAGGAGATCTATCAAATGATATGCATCACGTGATTACATAGCCGTAAAACCTGTTAGCGTCAACTAGTGGCTGATTTTTCAAAATTCTTACAGACCTCTAGGACCACGAGTCGAACATGCCCACCGAGTTTCGTTCCGATCGGCCTCCGTTAAGAGCAAACTAACAGCTTTGAATTAAAATGGTGAGTTTATCCTGTTGTAAACATCAACCATGCCTGTTGACAGTTCTCTTTTGTGGGAAGGGAATGAAAAGTTCTCAAATCCACAGCACAGCCTCAGACATAACATTTATATCCATGATCTGCCATTTTCACTATTGTCCTTGCTTGCTTCTTCACAATACCTGCAGATCTTCTGATGATTCGGCTGTGCAGGTCCACATTAACACTGCCTGGCCTAGAACATGGACTGGAAAATGCAAATTTGGGGGGTATAAATATTAATGATCCTGACTCCAACGTCACAGTCGGTGTTATGGTGGGATTCACTCATTTTTCAGCTGTCTTTTGCAAACAGGAGATTTACACATGAAGGAGGAAACAATGGTGTTTGAGGCTCACGGTATGTCAGTTCCATGTCCAGAACTCTTATCATTCAACTATGCCAAGATAAATACAGTTTTCAATTGTATGGCACCTGTAAAATAGATGATTAGTAATATAATGCTTACTTGGAGTCTGAAATGGCTTTAACAAAAGAAGAAAAATATTCTTAGATTTCTGTTCATTCTAATCATGTACAAATAAAGTAGCACAGTAAGATTACATTTATTTGAATGCATTAGTGAGTGTGTGATTGTGCTGTGTGTGCAGCGTGTCAATACTAAAAGTGAAGGTTTAGTTGATATCTTTGGTGATAATATCTGTAGTAATCATAAAAAAACAATTAAGAAATAAAGAATTAAAATTACAAATAATATTCTATTAAGATATGAGTTACAATAACATGATTTGCAATAGTAATAATATCAATAATATATGCACAATACACACAGATTAGACTATCAGGTCTGTGTTTTACAAAAACATTAGTATTGCAGCCAGTGTGAGTCTGTGGGATTTATAAACAGACAAAATATGATTTGAAATGTTATTTTAATGATTTTATTAAGTTTAAACAATATTTCAAATGAAAAAAAAAAAAATGAAAAATAATATTTTAGTGAGCAGAATGAACCAATGAGTGTTCTTCTTCTGGTGGTTAAAATGTAAATGAAAACAATAATACTTAAACAATAATACTTAATACACTAACCATGCTTGAACACACACATGCACACACATTTTGTTGTAGATGGAGATATTTAAAATAAAAGATAGGTAACAAAATGATAATTGCAAATCTCCTCTGTATAACACCATTTTCAGATTTCAAATTAATCACTGAGAGGCAGAATTGTTCAAACTGAGAGCTCAGTAAAATGAAGTGATAAACTTTGACAAAACATGACTGTGATTTGATAGGTGATTTTCATGCAAGTAATTTGATATAGTCCAAAAACTAATGCAAAAGCACAGATGAAAATATTTTATTAAGTAGAGGGCAGTAGAAGACCACTAATTGACTCACTTTCATTTGAAAGACTTTTTTTATCCACCAGTAAAACAAAGCAGTTTCTCCATGTTCTTTCCATTTAGCATGCTTACACACACAGACACACACACAAACACATCCACACACACACACACACACACACACACACACACACACACACACACACACACACACACACACACACACACACACACACACACACACACACACAAAGACAAATATGTTTTCAATGTTTTTAGGATGTGATATTGTGAAAATATCTTAATCTCCTCATCTTGAACAACTTTGCCTCAAGAATCACTAATGTCAATCAAACCGTTCATAATCATAATAAAAAAATAAAATATATACAAATATCATAATAAAAAAAAAACATCATAATAAAAAAGATTGCTTCTTAAAGCATTTGTTTATTTCCCAATACTGAAGCGAATTAAAAGATCATGCGTAATCCTGCTGCTCCCTCTAGTGGACAACAGTGGTATTATAGCTTACATTTTACAGTTGAAGTGTTTGAATGAATGAATGGGAATTTGTTTTTTTTTACTCACACACACACACACACACACACACAAATGTTTCAGTGATATTAGTGTCACATTCACCTTCATCATATTCACCTTCTGTCTTCATCACATTCACCATCTGTCGTCATCACCTGCACCTGCTCCTCATCACCCTCATCATCATCATCACCTGCTCCTCATCATCATAACCGTCACCTGTTGTCCTTGTCTTGATCTGTGTATTTAAGTTCCCCTCTCACCCATTATCATTGTAGGTTATTGTTTGTGCACTAGCACTCTGTTATGTTTGTTTTCATGTTGGAAAATAAAATCTGTTATATTTGTACCACACACACACAGGCAAATGTTGTTGTTGTTGTTGTTTTTTCAATCATTGACATCATAGACCATGTTCTAGCATGATTTAACATGATATAACACATTCTAGCATGATTTACCATAGTTTATCATGATTTACTATGGCTGATACCAATATGACAAAATTACTATTTTAAACAGCAGGAGGAAATAAAATACCACTTATTGGCTTAACATGCCATTAATTCATATCATTTTCACCTTTTTAACTGTTATAGAGGCAAATTTTGTCCGATCTGTCTGAAATTTTTCATCCTTGTTCAGGGTGATATTTCACACGTTCTGACTTGTTTTTAAGAAGGTCTGAGCATTGATTAAAGAGATATAGGCTTTCGGGGACACTTGGTAAAGGCCACATTTTGAAGTAAACCTATTATAGCTATCCAAATGAAGTAGTTCAACTTTTTCTGACAATTATTGATCTAGTGAGTCCAGAGAATTGTATTGCACTAGTTTTGAACATTATGATATGAAAATTATATGATCAGAGATGGAAAAGACCATTTACAGCCAATACAGGCAGTTTACCATAGGAAACATATGGTTTAAAAGCCTTTTAACTGTTATAGCGCCACCTTTGGTCCGACCTCTATAAAATTTTGCATGCTTGTTAATGATGGTATGTCACATATGCTGACCAATTTTTGTGAAGTTCTGAGTTTTCATTTATGATTTATAGGCTTTTGAGTGTATTTTGCCACGCCCATTTTATAAATTACCCTATTACAGCCATCCAAATGCAAAAGTTCAACTTTTTTTCGATAATTATTGATCTAGAGAGTCCAGAGAATTGTCCTAGACTGGTCTGGTTCCGATCGGGCAAAAAACCTAGGACTAGTTCGCAAAAGTAGGTTTTTAACATATTCGTAAATAATTAATGAATAGTTTGATTGACAGCAATGGTTCTTGAGGCAAAGTTGTTCAGGATGAGGAGATCTATCAAATGATATGCATATTGTGTGGATATTTGTAACACCACGTGATTACAGAGCCGTAAAACTCGTTAGCGCCAACTAGTGGCCGATTTCTTTCAAAATTCTTACAGACCTCTAGGGCCATAAGCCGAACATGCCCATTGAGTTTTGTTCCGATCGGCCTCCGTTAACCTTGTCTAATAGGTGCTCAAACTTCATTGGCCGATGGCGGCCATGTTTTTTGAGATACGCCAATGTCCTCATACACATACATGGCACCTTGGACCAAGACACTGCATACCAATTTTCAAGTCAATCGGACTAACGGTCAGGTGGTTATAGCCTGATTTATGTTTTTTTCATGTTATAGCGCCACCATGAGGCCAATCGTCGCGATTTTTTTAATGTGACCCCAGATTGAACTCATACACATGTGTACCAAGTTTGGTGAAGATACCTCATTTACTTCGGGAGTTATAGCCATTTTAGTAAAATAGGCCCCTCCCACAACGCACGTTTTGCGTTTTGAGATATTCAGTCTCCAGAGAACATTTCTGCACTGGTTTGGTTCCAATTGGGTGAAAAACCAGGGACTAGTTCTGTGTTTTACAAAAACATTAGTATTGCAGCCAGTGTGAGTCTGTGGGATTTATAAACAGACAAAATATGATTTGAAATGTTATTTTAATGATTTTATTAAGTTTAAACAATATTTCAAATGAAAAAAAAAAAAATGAAAAATAATATTTTAGTGAGCAGAATGAACCAATGAGTGTTCTTCTTCTGGTGGTTAAAATGTAAATGAAAACAATAATACTTAAACAATAATACTTAATACACTAACCATGCTTGAACACACACATGCACACACATTTTGTTGTAGATGGAGATATTTAAAATAAAAGATAGGTAACAAAATGATAATTGCAAATCTCCTCTGTATAACACCATTTTCAGATTTCAAATTAATCACTGAGAGGCAGAATTGTTCAAACTGAGAGCTCAGTAAAAATGAAGTGATAAACTTTGACAAAACATGACTGTGTTATAATAGGTGATTTTCATGCAAGTAATTTGATATAGTCCAAAAACTAATGCAAAAGCACAGATGAAAATATTTTATTAAGTAGAGGGCAGTAGAAGACCACTAATTGACTCACTTTCATTTGAAAGACTTTTTTTATCCACCAGTAAAACAAAGCAGTTTCTCCATGTTCTTTCCATTTAGCATGCTTACACACACAGACACACACACAAACACATCCACACACACACACACACACACACACACACACACACACACACACACACACACACACACACAAGACAAATATGTTTTCAATGTTTTTAGGATGTGATATTGTGAAAATATCTTAATCTCCTCATCTTGAACAACTTTGCCTCAAGAATCACTAATGTCAATCAAACCGTTCATAATCATAATAAAAAAATAAAATATATACAAATATCATAATAAAAAAAAAACATCATAATAAAAAAGATTGCTTCTTAAAGCATTTGTTTATTTCCCAATACTGAAGCGAATTAAAAGATCATGCGTAATCCTGCTGCTCCCTCTAGTGGACAACAGTGGTATTATAGCTTACATTTTACAGTTGAAGTGTTTGAATGAATGAATGGGAATTTGTTTTTTTTTACTTATATCTCAGGAACCAAAAGGCGAAAAATTCTGAAACTCAGAGCATAGATAGTGCTTGAGGAGCCCTGTTGAATGAGACCATCAAGGTGTTTTTGGGCGATTGGGGCTGGGAGTTATGACTGTTATAAGGCATATCTGTTCGGGCTATTATCTCTGGAATGCCCAGGGCAAATAACACCACATTTGAATCGAAGCTAGCCAAGGACGCGCCCTTTCCAACGAGCTCTCACACAATGTTCGGGGTGGTCTGGGTCGGGAGTAATGGCCGTTCAAAATCGGGGGTCCCGCGGATTCGCAATGCGCGGGGGGCGCGCTCCCGAGGCCCGCGACGACACGTTTCGATCAAGAGCCCGGAGAGGTCCTCACCATCAAAATTTGAGCGCGCAACGACTTTCCGTTTTCGAGTTATGAATGAATTTGTATTCGGGGGCGTGGCTTAAATGCCGTTATACTTTCGTTTCATTTCATTCATTTACTTTCGTCCATTTCCATATCTCAGTGTAACACAATTGTCAATAGTAATACTCAATAGATGAGTTTTGACAAAATGTGATTGTAAATGTTAAAATAATGATTTTATAAAGTCTAAATATGAATTTTATAACAATATTAGGGAGTAGTATGATGAAATGACAGCAGGGGGCAGTAAAATACCACTTATTGGCTTAATATGTCATTATATTCATATAAAATCACCTTTTGAAGAAGTTAAACTTTTTTTCTGATAATTATTGATCTAGAGAGTTCAGAGAATTGTGCTGCACTGGTTTTGAACATTATGATATGAACATTATATGATAGAAGACACCATTTACAGCAAATACAGGCAATTTACCATAGGAAATATATGGTTTTAAAGCGTTTGAACAGTTATAGCGCCAACTATGGTCCGCTCTCCATAAAATTTTCCATGCTTCTTAAGCAGGTTATGACACATATGCTCATCAATTTTCGTGAAGTTCTGAGTTTTTGTTTAGGATTTATAGGCTTTTGAGTGCATTTTACCACGCCCATTTTCTAAATGACCCTGTTAGCCATGCGAAAAATGCAAAAGTTCAACTTTTTTTTGATAATTATTGACCTAGAGAGTCCATAGAATTGTCCTAGACTGTTTTGGTTCCGATCGGGCGAAAAACCTAGGACTAGTTCGCAAAAGTAGGTTTTTAACATAATTACGAATATTTAATGAACGGTTTGATTGACAGCAATGGTTCTTGAGGCAAAGTTGTTCAACAAGAGGAGATCTATCAAATGGTATGCATTTTGTGACAATAAGTGTAACACCACGTGATTACAGAGCCATAAAACTCGTTAGCGCCAACTAGTGGCCGATTTCTTTTAAAATTCTTACAGACCTCTAGGGCCATGAGTAGAACATGCCCACCGAGTTTCGTTCCGATCAGCCTCCGTTAACCTTGTCTAATAGGTGCTCAAACTTCATTGGTCGATGGCGGCCATGTTTTTTTAGATACGCCAATGTCCTCATACAGTCTACATGACACCTTGGACCAAGACACTGCATACCAATTTTCAAGTCAATCGGACTAACGGTCAGGTGGTTAAAGCCTGTTTTATGTTTTTTTCATATTATAGCGCCACCATGTGGCAAATCGCCGCGATTTTTTTACTGTTACCTCATATTGAGCTCATACATGTGTGTACCGAGTTTGGTGAAGATACCTCATTTACTTCTGGAGTTATAGCCATTTTAGTAAAATAGGCCCCTCCCACAACGTACGTTTTGACGCCCCTTAGCGTCCGTGAATCGAAATTTCGACTTTTTTTCGATAATTATTGATCTTCAGTTTCTAGAGAACATTTCTGCACTGGTTTGGTTCCGATCGGGCGAAAAACCAGGGACTAGTTCGCAAAAGTAGGTTTTTGACAAAATTCAAAATGGCGGAAAATCTATCATGGCGGAAATGAAATCGGAGATATACGTTTTGTTCGTCAGGCGTCCAGCTTTCCAATGATATAAGACACTTGAGTCTACGACATACGGTCTAGGAGTTCTGAGCAGTTTCGCGCTTTTGGTTGCTATAGCGCCACCTATGGGCCAATCGGGGTCATAATTTGATAACCTCTCCTCGATTTTTGTACTACCATCTGGCAAAGTTTCAAGGTTCCAGCTCTTACGGTTTGGGCTGCACGATGCGTTTTACGGCAGAAGAAAAATAATAATAAAAATCAGGACAATTACAATAGGGTTTCAGCACTTCGTGCTTGAACCCCTAATTAAAGCTGCAAGCAGCATTTATCGGGGTTCAAGCATTTAAGGCCTTTAAGCACATAAGCATTTAAGACATTAAGATTTATTTAGAAAGCTTTTAACCACTGAAATAATAGATGGAAAAGTCCATTTACAGCCAATACAGGCAAGCTTTTTAACAGTTATAGCGCCACCTATTGTCCGATCTCCATGAAAGTTTGCACGCTTGTTGACAATGTTATGGCACATATGCTCACCAATTTTTGTGAAGTTCTGAGTTTTCGTTTAGGATTTATAGGCTTTTGAGTGCATTGTGCCACGCCCATTTTCTTTATGACCCAATATACCCATGCGAAAAATGCTAAAGTTAAACTTTTTTTTGATAATTATTTATCTAGAGAGTCCATAGAATTGTCCTAGACTTGTTTGGTTCCGATCGGGCGAAAAACCTAGGACTAGTTCGCAAAAGTAGGTTTTTAACATATTTACGAATATTTAATGAACGGTTTGATTGACAGCAATAGTTCTTGAGGCAAAGTTGTTCAGCATGAGCAGATCTAACAAATGATATGCATTTTGTGACAATAAGTGTAACACCACGTGATTACAGAGCCATTAAACTCGTTAGCGCCAACTAGTGGCCGATTTCTTTCAAAATTCTTACAGACCTCTAGGGGCTTGAGCCGAACATGCCCACTGAGTTTCGTTCTGATTGGCCTCCGTTAACCTTGTCTAATAGGTGCTCAAACTTCATTGGCCGATGGCGGCCATGTTTTTCGAGATACACCAATGTCCTCATAGATATACATGACAGCTTGGACCAAGACACTGCATACCAATTTTCAAGTCAATCGGACTAACGGTCAGGTGGTTACAGCCTGATTTATGTTTTTTTCATGTTATAGCGCCACCATGTGGCCAATCGCCGCAATCTTTTTACTATGACCTCAGATTGACCTCTTACACAGGTGTACCGAGATTGGTGAAGATACCTCATTTACTTCTGGAGTTATAGCCATTTTAGTAAAATAGGCTCCGCCTTCTTCAAACATTTTGGCGCCTCTTAGCGACCGTCAATCGAAATTTCAACTTTTTTTCAATAATTATTGATATTCTGACTCCACAGAACATTTCTGCACTGGTTTGGTTCCGATCGGACACAAAACCAGGGACTAGTTCGCAAAAGTAGGTTTTGGACATAATTCAAAATGGCGGAAAATTTGCATACCGGAAATGAAATCCTTGAGGCCTTTTTTGTTCGGCTTGACCCAAGGATTCCAATGATATAAGACACTTGAGTCTGTGACAAACGGTTAATGAGATTTAAGCAAAAATGTGATTTTTTTTTGTTTTTTGCACTGTAGCGCCACCTATGGGCCAATCGGGGTCATATTTTGATAACCTCTCCTCGATTTTTGTACTACCATCTGGCAAAGTTTCAAGTCTCTAGCATTTACGGTTTGGGCTGCACGATGCGTTTTACGGCAGAAGAAAAATAATAATAATAAAAATCAGTACAATTACAATAGGGTTTCAGCACTTCGTGCTTGAACCCCTAATAAAAATCAGTACAATTACAATAGGGTTTCAGCACTTCGTGCTTGAACCCCTAATTAAAGCTGCAAGCAGCATTTATCGGGGTTCAAGCAGTTAAGGCCTTTAAGCACAAAAGCATCAAAAGTTATTAGTTTTATTTAGCAAGCATCTAACCACTGACATAATAGATGAAAAAGACCATTTACATTTACAGCGCCACCTATGGTCCAATCTCCATAAAATTGTTTACTGTGACCTCAAATTGAACCCATACACATGTGTACTGAGTTTGGTGAAGATATCTCATTTACTTCTTGACTTATAGCCATTTTAGTAAAATAGGCTCCTCCACAACAATTTACCACATTCTAGTATTATTTATTATGATTCTAGCATGATTGTGCTACAATAGTAATTGTTATATAAGTGATTTTTTAGTGTCTTATTGTTATATAAGTGATTTTTAGTGTCTAATGAATGTAAAAGCATATGTGAGTAGACTTCATTAATAAGTAGAATGGCCAGCAGAGAGCAGTAGAAGACCACATATTGACACACTTTCACTTAAAACTTCTTGATTTTCACCATTTTTCTGCACTAAAACAAACCAGTTTTTCCATTTTAACTCCATAATGCATTTTACACACACACACACACACACACACACACACACACACACACACACACACACACACACAAATGTTTCAGTGATATTAGTGTCACATTCACCTTCATCATATTCACCTTCTGTCTTCATCACATTCACCATCTGTCGTCATCACCTGCACCTGCTCCTCATCACCCTCATCATCATCATCACCTGCTCCTCATCATCATAACCGTCACCTGTTGTCCTTGTCTTGATCTGTGTATTTATTTACCATAGTTTATCATGATTTACTATGGCTGATACCAATACCAATATGACAAAATGACTATTTTAAACAGCAGGGGGCAGTAAAATACCACTTATTGGCTTAACATGCCATTAATTCATATCATTTTCACCTTTTTAACTGTTATAGAGGCAAATTTTGTCCGATCTGTCTGAAATTTTTCATCCTTGTTCAGGGTGATATTTCACACGTTCTGACTTGTTTTTAAGAAGGTCTGAGCATTGATTAAAGAGATATAGGCTTTCGGGGACACTTGGTAAAGGCCACATTTTGAAGTAAACCTATTATAGCTATCCAAATGAAGTAGTTCAACTTTTTCTGACAATTATTGATCTAGTGAGTCCAGAGAATTGTATTGCACTAGTTTTGAACATTATGATATGAAAATTATATGATCAGAGATGGAAAAGACCATTTACAGCCAATACAGGCAGTTTACCATAGGAAACATATGGTTTAAAAGCCTTTTAACTGTTATAGCGCCACCTATTGTCCGATCTTCACGAAACTTGGCATGCTTCTTCACCATGCTATGGCACATCTGCACCGGATTTTTGTGAAGTTTGAGGTTTTCCCTTAGGGTAATTTATAAAATGGGTGTGGCAAAATACACTCAAAAGCCTATACAACCTATTACAGCCATCCAAATGCAAAAGTTCAACTTTTTTTCGATAATTATTGATCTAGAGAGTCCAGAGAATTGTCCTAGACTGGTCTGGTTCCGATCGGGCAAAATACCTAGGACTAGTTCGCAAAAGTAGGTTTTTAACATATTCGTAAATAATTAATGAATAGTTTGATTGACAGCAATGGTTCTTGAGGCAAAGTTGTTCAGGATGAGGAGATCTATCAAATGATATGCATATTGTGTGGATATTTGTAACACCACGTGATTACAGAGCCGTAAAACTCGTTAGCGCCAACTAGTGGCCGATTTCTTTCAAAATTCTTACAGACCTCTAGGGCCATGAGCCGAACATGCCCATTGAGTTTCGTTCCGATCGGCCTCCGTTAACCTTGTCTAATAGGTGCTCAAACTTCATTGGCCGATGGCGGCCATGTTTTTTGAGATACGCCAATGTCCTCATACACATACATGGCACCTTGGACCAAGACACTGCATACCAATTTTCAAGTCAATCGGACTAACGGTCAGGTGGTTATAGCCTGTTTTATGTTTTTTTCATGTTATAGTAATATATGTCACCTAGTGTTCAATCGTCGCGACTTTGTTACCGTGACCGCAAATTGAACTCATACACATATGTACCAAGTTTGGTGAAGATATCTCATTTACTTCTCGAGTTATAGCCATTTTAGTAAAATAGGCTCCTCCCACAACATAAATTTATCAACCCCTAGCGACCAGGAATCGAAATTTCAACTTTTTTTTGATAATTATTGATATTCAGACTCCAGAGAACATTTTTGCACTGGTTTGGTTCCGATCGGACACAAATCCAGGGACTAGTTCGCAAAAGTAGGTTTTTTTGTGTGATTGTGATTGACGATTTGTGTCGTGATTGACAGCCCTAATACACAGTATTACAGTACCAATTCTGTAGTATATATATATATATATATACAGTATATTGTTGGGTGAAACATGCAATTTATATAATTAATGCCTCATAATAATTGATTAATTGATAATTGGCCAATAGGGTATTGGGAATAATTGTAACTTTGTGTGAGAAAAGTGAAAAGAAAAACACTTTTAAGGTTTTTATAAGAAACTTTATTGTATAAGAAACCTTGTTATGTGGAAACAATGTAAAAGGTTTTTATAAGAAACCCTTGAATATGGTTCATTAGAAAAGACACTGAGACTTGGTTTTATTAACATGTTTATTAAGAAATTGTCATTAAGAAAAGACACCACAACTGTTGTTTGTCATTTATTGAGAAGATGGTTTATAAAAAAGGAGACACTGCAAGTGGTGAAGAGGGGTCAAAGAAAAAGTTGGAAAAAGGGGGAAAAAGTTGATGGACTTTAAAAGAGCTGGAATGGAGCTCCAGTCAGACGCTGATTCACCAAGGAATCAGTAATTCTGTAGTTTAAATGTATTAAATGTATTAAATCCTCATGTGGTGTTCGGGTCATTTTGACATGGAGAAGATTTTCTTTTTCCCGAAAATACTAGTTAATGTTATCGCTTTGTACTGAAACTTAGTGACTTTATTCACAAATGGTATAACTACTTCTGAAATGTTTTGTGACAATTTTCTTAATTTGTAAGGGGGAGTTTTTTGTCACACTTGTCACACTTGTGGTGTTCCCGGTCAAAAATGACCGGACTACAAAAAATAGTTTTAAATCAGTTATTATGCTATATTATCACCCGATATTGGATTCAATCTTTTTGTCAACTTGTTCTCTTTCAATTAGGACTGGTTTTATATTTCTATTTGCATCTGATTAATTGTTGGTTAGGTAAGGGAAATTAGGCTGTTCGTGGAAATCTTCCCATTCATTTAAGTTGCCATTGGACGCGTAAGCACTCGGAGGGATTTCTGCTCCAAATGGACTCCCATTTGCCGCTTAAGTTAATGACGAAATGGACACTTTGCGTTTTGGAGGGGTAAGGCGTAGTAATGCATGTCATTGCCCATAGGGCCCTTTAGGGGGCGATCTCGCTCCACGGGGGCCGCTATGTCCACGAACTGCCTATACCATCCACCTAACAGCCTATTCACCCTTACAGGCTCCGCGCCAAGTCATGGGGGGGGGCGGGGCTGTCCACGGAGAGCCTATTTGTCCCCTTCCAGCCTAAATGTAACCAGAGGGCGGGGATTGATCCCAGAAATGCCCCCTGACCATGGACAGCCTAAACGTGCCCCTTACAGCCTATTCCCTCCTATTTCCCTCCTACCCGCACCACGCCATTGGCCGAAGTCGCAGGGTGGGTGGGGCTGTCCACGGAAAGCCTATTTGTCCCCTTCCAGCCTATAATTCATCCCTAATTCATCCCTATAGTGCCTATAGTGTCCCCTAACAGCCTTTATGTGCGGAAGTCGTCCACGAAGTGCCTATAGTGTCCCCTGACAGCCTATCTGTGTGGAAGTCATCCACAAATTGCCTAAGGTGTCCCCTAATAGCCTATATGTGCGGTTGTCGTCCATGAAGTGCCTAGGGTGTCCCCTAACAGCCTATATGTGTGGAAGTCGTCCACAAAGTTCCTAGGGTGTCGAACCTAACCCTAACCCTAACCCTAATCGCCTTTATGTGCGGAAGTTGTCCAAGTAGTGCCTCTGGTGTCCCCTAACAGCCTATATGAGTGGAATTCGTTCACGAAGGGCCTACGGTGTCCTCAAACAGCTTATATGTGCTGAAGTCGTCCACAAAGTGCCTATGGTGTCCCCCATAACCCTGAGTAACTTACTTGACAGGGGCCCTGTGAGCTGTCCGTGGACAGTGTGATTTTATGCAAAATTTGCACAATTAATGGGTGAAATGTACACCAGTGTGTTGCATTGTGTCCCCTGAGTAGGTTTGACCACATAAAAGCACTGTAGTTAGTTACAGGTGGCCAATCACCCTAACACTCACACGTATCTTTCTTAAAAATCACACGCTGAAAATGTCTAAGTCAAAAAAGGCATCCCACCTGCAACCTATTTGACAGGGGCCCTGTGAGCTGTCCGTGGACAGTGTGATTTTATGCAAATTTTGCACAATTAATGGGTGAAATGTACACCAGTATGTCGTACAGTGTCCCCTGACTGGTGTACAGTAGGTTTGACCACATAAAAGCACTTTATTTATGAAATATGACCTTTTAATGCAATATTCGACAGGGCACCTGTAGGCTCCCCGTGGACAAGTTACAGATGGGACTTCAAAACATCCCACCAGCAACTTATTTGACAGGGCCCCTTTAGGCTGTCTGTGGACACTGTGATTTTATGCAAATTTTGCACAATCAATGGGTGAAATGTACATCAGTGTGTTGTACAGTGTCCCCTGACTGGTGTGTAGGTTTGACCACTTTAGCACTTTTGAGCACTTTATTTATGAAATATGACCCTTTTAATGCAATGTCCACGGACAGCGCACAGGGCCTCCGTCGAATAAGTTGCAGGTGGGCTCCGAACTTTGACCGGCCATATCTCGGGGACCCGGCCGCCTAGCGACACCAAACTCGGGTCAAAGTAGGGCCCCGAGGGGCCCTCTCCAACGGGCCCTAGCCCGAGTCTCTAGCGCCCCCACGGTCCGAGATACGGGGCCCAACAGGAAAGGGTGCACTTGAGAAGGAAGGGTCCCAGTGGCCCGGGACTCTGGGGTCTGAGAGGGCCCCTAGGGGCCCCTCACCACCCCAAAGGACGATCCGCTGGGACACGCCCTTTTCGAGATATTGACCATTTTGTCTAAAAGTCCCTTATGTATAACCGGGTGTATCTTGGGAGTTAAGCCGAGTTGGAGCTCCAAACTCCGGGTGTGAGGAGGGACCTTAGGGCCCCTTCAGACCCCACCGTCCCCAGCTCCTGGGACCTTCCGGTTCCGAGATACGGCCACTTCCGTTCCAGGTTTGACCGGGTGTATCTTGGGAACCAAGCCGAGTTTGAGCTCCAAACTCCGGGCGTGGGGAGGGACCCAAGGGCCCCCCACGACCCCAGAGTATGGAGCCCCAAGTCGGCTTGGTTTTGGAGTTATGCCCGGTCAAAGATGGTATCTTGGGAACTAAGCCGAATTAGAGGTCCACACTCTGGGCATGGGGAGGTACCAGGGGGCCCCCCATGACCACGGAGTATGGGGCCCCAAGTCGGCTCCGTTCCCGAGATACGCCCGGTCAAAGTTGGACTGGAAGTGGCCGTATCTCGAAAAGTGCGCCGACTTGGAGCTCCAAACTCCGGGTGTGGGGGTTTCCATGTGCCCCCCTCAAGCCGGGAGTATGGAGCCCCAAGTCGGCTTGGTTTTGGAGTTATGCCCGGTCAAGGATGGGACTTTGACCGGGTGTATCTTGGGAACCAAGCCGAATTAGAGCTCCAAACTCTGGGCATGGGGAGGTACCAGGGGGCCACCCATGACCCCAGAGTATGGGGCCCCAAGTCGGCTCCGTTCCCGAGATATGGCCACTTCCTGTGGAACTTTGACCGGGTGTATCTCGGAAAGCAAGCCGACTTGGAGCTCCAAACTCCGGGTGAGGGGAGGGACCCCTGGGCCCCCCATGACCCCAGAGTATGGAGCCCCAAGTCGGCTTGGTTTTGGAGTTATGCCCGGTCAAAAACAGCATCCCACCTGCAGCCTATTTGACAGGGGCCCTGTGAGCTGTCCGTGGACAGTGTGTTTTTATGCAAATTTTGCACAATTAATGGGTGAAATGTACACCAGTGTATCTTACCTATCTACCTATCTACTACAGTGTCCCCTGAGTGGTGTACAGTAGGTTTTAACCCCAAGCAACCACTTTATTTATGAAATATGACCTTTTAATGCAATGTCCACGGGGAGCCTACAGGTGCCCTGTCAAATAAGTTGCAGGTGGGACTTCAAAACATCCCACCGGCAACTTATTTGACAGGGCCCCTTTAGGCTGTCCGTGGACAGTGTGTTTTTATGCAAATTTTGCACAATTAATGGGTGAAATGTACATCAGTGTGTTGTGTTGTGTCCCCTGTGTGGCACACAACAGGTTAAACCACATAAAATCACTGTAGTTATGAAATATGACCTTTTAATGTAATGTCCACAGACAGCCTATAGGCAGGGTTAGGGTTAGGGTCAAATAAGTTACACGTGGGACTTCAACCAAAACATCCCACCTGTATGTTGACATGACTTATTTGACATGACTCCTATAGGCTTCCCCCTGGACGGTTGAATTTTATGCAAATGATGCACAATTAATGGGTGAAATGTACACAAGTGAAGTGTCGTACAGTGTCCCCTGAGTGGTGTACAGTAGGTTTGACCACAAATGACCACTTTATTTATGAAATATGACCTTTTAAGGCAATGTCCACGGACAGCGTACATGGGCTCCGTCGAATAAGTTACAGGTGGGACCTCACCAACTTTGAGTCCCCCGAAAGGGGCCCCGACATGTGTTGTGTGGATGTGTGGATGTCCCCAGACTGTTCCGCGTGGTTGGCGAATCGATTCCGTGTTCGTAAGTCGGTGTCCCCATGAGGTAGATCAGGAAGGGGGAAGGGGACAAATAGGCCTTTATCGGACAGCAGTAAGGCTGTTGTGACTTTGGACCCCCGTTGCGGGGCCCCTGGGGGGTCTAGAAACATGGGGGTTTCTCCGCGGGCGTCAGGGGAGTCCCAAGATGAGGCCAGGGGCGTTTCCTTGTCCCTAAAAATTTTTTTGAGGTCAGCGCGCAGCGCCCAGGAACCCACCGTGTGTCATTTCAGCGGGGCCAGTAAGGCAGGGAATTTAAGGGTAAGGGAATTTAGGCTGTTCGTGGAAATTTCCCCATTCATTTAAATTGCCATTGGACAAATAGTAGTACGATGGACGCGTAGGCTTCATTTGGGATCCCATTTGGTGATCAACTGTGTTGTCCATTGGACGATGTCCCTTACTTTGCTATAAGGCAGTGCAAGGGCCCTAGGCTCCGTATGGACACCTCTAGGGGCACTGTTGATGTCCAGGGACAGCCTAAAATGCCCACTTCCAACTTATTTAATGGTTTTGTCCACGAAGCGCCTAGGATGTCCCCTGAGAGCCTATTCTTGTCCACGAAGTGCCTATGGTGTCCCCTGACAGCCTATTCTTGTCCACGAAGTGCCTATGGTGTCCACCAACAGCCTATTCTTGTCCACGAAGTGCCTATAGTGTCCCCTGACAGCCTATTCTTGTCCACGAAGTGCCTATGGTGTCCCCTGACAGCCTATTCTTGTCCACGAAGTGCCTATGGTGTCCCCTGACAGCCTATTCTTGTCCACGAAGTGCCTATAGTGTCCCCTGACAGCCTATTCTTGTCCAAGAAGCGCCTATGGTGTCCACCAACAGCCTATTCTTGTCCACAAAGTGCCTATGGTGTCCACCAACAGCCTATTCTTGTCCACGAAGTGCCTATGGTGTCCACCAACAGCCTATTCTTGTCCACGAAGTGCCTATGGTGTCCACCAACAGCCTATTCCACCCAAAATCGGCTAAGAGGCTGTATCTCTGCCAAACTTTGATCAATCGAAACGAAAATTGGTATACTTCATCAGAAGCATGATCTTCCATGCCAAAGTTGGGAACAGCGCCACCTACGGGTCATGAGAACTTAAACTATAAACAAATCATTTGAAAGCTAACTTAGATAAAGTTAGTTTATATAAGTTTAGGTTTAGTATAGGATATTTTTTAGAAGCTAATAATAGCAGGTACACTGTGGGGAATCGAACTCCACCCAAGTGGTTAACCTGGAGTACCATTACCAGTGTATTTTTTGCTTTGTTTGCTTTGCAACAGCATAGTTTAAGACAGACATTACCAGACAGATTAAGGCAAGTATTTTATGTGAATTTTAGTGGCATCAAATTTTACAACACTTTTTGAAATCACAAAATTGCACTAATGTAAAAATAGCGCTCACCGACCCTACCATGGGATGGAGAACTGAGTCCAGAGGGAGCTGTGGCGACCGGAGTCGTCACAACACCCCCACCGTCGCCCAAGGACTCAGACCCAAACGCATCGCCCACCCAAGGGTTTAGCCGATACCTGCCTGGGTTTGACGCGACTTCCCTGCAGCCAGACTCCTTGAGGCAACGGCTGGGACGGTGGGCGCCCACCGTCTCAATCATCAGCCCAAGAAATCAGACCAGAGGCAGTTTCGCGGCAACCCTGGGGGGGGTGTCGACAAAAAACCCATGGGTGGCTCTGCGCCCAGGTTCCTTCAGCACTCCCTGGGGGGTGTCCAACTCCCAGCAGACTGACTCCCTGTGGCAACGGTCGGGACAGTGGGCGCCCAATGTCTTAACCGTCGCACTAAGGAATCAGCCGCAGTGAGCTGCAACACCCCACAGGGAGTTGCCGAAAGGAACCTGGACCCATCGCCACACCGAACCTTCCATGGGACGGAGGACTCAGTCCGCAGGGAGTCGTGTCGTCCCGGGACGTCACGACACCCACACGGTTTCGCCAACCGTCCCAAACGTCGCCCACCGAAACCTACCATGGAATACAGTAGAGAGTCCACAGGGAACCATGGCGTTCGGGAACATCACGACACCGTCCCAACCGTCGGCCCGAGGACTCAGTCTGCAGGAAGTCGTGGCACCGTCCCCAAGGGGTGGAGGAAGTTCTGAAATAGATCAAGAAACGACAAAGTCAGTATGCTCAGCATTCTCAATTCAACGCTAACCTAACCCCTGCTTTGCACTGTTGTTTTGAAAATTGAGAAAAAGCACAGGGTGCACTTTCTGCCGTCTCCATGTTTTTTAGGACCTTGGAGACATGAAAACCCTTTTTCAATTTTATTGACTTCATATAAAAGTAGACATTCTAAGAGTTTCTCTTGTATACACGCACACAATAAAAACAAAACGTTGTGCCTTTGTAAAATAAAGAATAACGGGGCGCGCTTTCTGCCGTCCGTTTCCTCTCCGCGAACTCGTTTGTTCAACTATGAAATTGGGTTCCTTTTTGTGACAGTTTTTTCTTCATTTTGTTAATCTGTTAATTTAAGTGACATATTTCATGTATAACCCTATTTATTCCTTTTACACATGTACACTTTTATTCTGTTTTTCTCCACTCACAAGCGCCGCAGTCGTTTTAGTTTAAACCACGCCCTCTCGTCTTTCATCTTGTATCCTGTATTGGGGCGTAAATCTATTTAATTACTTCAAGAACACAGCTGTTATCAGCACTTAAAATCTTTCTAGTCACTATATTTCATCATTTTCACATTAATCACAGGGGAACAAACAAAGAGCTGAGGCCCCGATCACACAGAGCGGTTTGTCATTTAAAAACATGGAACGGGGGGGAAAAAAAACTACAAAGATTACGGTTATAAACACGAGCTTCGGCTAATAGGAAACGAAGGAGGTGTTGCTGTAATTTATAGTACTGACTTCAGTATAACTCAGTGTTGCATAACGCACCCTCACTTCAAAAGCATTATATTTGAATCTAGACCTCTATCTGGTGTAAGTGCAAAATTCCATTTAAGACTTGTGCTGGCTACTGTGTACAGGCCACCATTGGAATTTACAGACATTCTGAACTCTATTGGAATTAGGTAACATCAGGACTCACTCAATGTCGTAATCATTATATCTAATATTCTCACATGGAATCAATGTTGATTTCATCGCTCTGCGGACACCTCTGGGACAGGTGCTGGTCCTCCATCTGATCTGGATACGGCCCGGATCCAGCTGACTACATGCGCTGTGGTCGTGTCTAGGTGCAGGTCCACCATCTGATCTTGATATGGCCCTGAAAGAAATGGGAAAAGGAAAGAAGGAGGACTGAGTCCACAGGGAGCCGTGGCGACCGGAGTCGTCACGACACCCCCTCACCGTTGCCCAAGGACCCAGTCCCAAACGTATCGCCCACCGAACCTACCATGGGATGGAGAACTGAGTCCAGAGGGAGCTGTGGCGACCGGAGTCGTCACAACACCCCCACCGTCGCCCAAGGACTCAGACCCAAACGCATCGCCCACCCAAGGGTTTAGCCGATACCTGCCTGGGTTTGACGCGACTTCCCTGCAGCCAGACTCCTTGAGGCAACGGCTGGGACGGTGGGCGCCCACCGTCTCAATCATCAGCCCAAGAAATCAGACCAGAGGCAGTTTCGCGGCAACCCCAGGGGGGGGGTGTCGACAAAAAACCCATGGGTGGCTCTGCGCCCAGGTTCCTTCAGCACTCCCTGGGGGGTGTCAAACTCCCAGCAGACTGACTCCCTGTGGCAACGGTCAGGACAGTGGGCGCCCACCGTCTCAATCATCAGCCCAAGAAATCAGACCAGAGGCAGTTTCGAGAGCAGAGCAGACTGACTCCCTGTGGCAACGGTCGGGACAGTGGGCGCCCAATGTCTTAACCGTCGCACTAAGGAATCAGCCGCAGTGAGCTGCAACACCCCACAGGGAGTTGCCGAAAGGAACCTGGACCCATCGCCACACCGAACCTTCCATGGGACGGAGGACTCAGTCCGCAGGGAGTCGTGTCGTCCCGGGACGTCACGACACCCACACGGTTTCGCCAACCGTCCCAAACGTCGCCCACCGAAACCTACCATGGAATACAGTAGAGAGTCCACAGGGAACCATGGCGTTCGGGAACATCACGACACCGTCCCAACCGTCGGCCCGAGGACTCAGTCTGCAGGAAGTCATGGCACCGTCCCCAAGGGGTGGAGGAAGTTCTGAAATAGATCAAGAAACGACAAAGTCAGTATGCTCAGCATTCTCAATTCAACGCTAACCTAACCCCTGCTTTGCACTGTTGTTTTGAAAATTGAGAAAAAGCACAGGGTGCACTTTCTGCCGTCTCCATGTTTTTTAGGACCTTGGAGACATGAAAACCCTTTTTCAATTTTATTGACTTCATATAAAAGTAGACATTCTAAGAGTTTCTCTTGTATACACGCACACAATAAAAACAAAACGTTGTGCCTTTGTAAAATAAAGAATAACGGGGCGCGCTTTCTGCCGTCCGTTTCCTCTCCGCGAACTCGTTTGTTCAACTATGAAATTGGGTTCCTTTTTGTGACAGTTTTTTCTTCATTTTGTTAATCTGTTAATTTAAGTGACATATTTCATGTATAACCCTATTTATTCCTTTTACACATGTACACTTTTATTCTGTTTTTCTCCACTCACAAGCGCCGCAGTCGTTTTAGTTTAAACCACGCCCTCTCGTCTTTCATCTTGTATCCTGTATTGGGGCGTAAATCTATTTAATTACTTCAAGAACACAGCTGTTATCAGCACTTAAAATCTTTCTAGTCACTATATTTCATCATTTTCACATTAATCACAGGGGAACAAACAAAGAGCTGAGGCCCCGATCACACAGAGCGGTTTGTCATTTAAAAACATGGAACGGGGGGGAAAAAAAACCACAAAGATTACGGTTATAAACACGAGCTTCGGCTAATAGGAAACGAAGGAGGTGTTGCTGTAATTTATAGTACTGACTTCAGTATAACTCAGTGTTGCATAACGCACCCTCACTTCAAAAGCATTATATTTGAATCTAGACCTCTATCTGGTGTAAGTGCAAAATTCCATTTAAGACTTGTGCTGGCTACTGTGTACAGGCCACCATTGGAATTTACAGACATTCTGAACTCTATTGGAATTAGGTAACATCAGGACTCACTCAATGTCGTAATCATTATATCTAATATTCTCACATGGAATCAATGTTGATTTCATCGCTCTGCGGACACCTCTGGGACAGGTGCTGGTCCTCCATCTGATCTGGATACGGCCCGGATCCAGCTGACTACATGCGCTGTGGTCGTGTCTAGGTGCAGGTCCACCATCTGATCTTGATATGGCCCTGAAAGAAATGGGAAAAGGAAAGAAGGAGGACTGAGTCCACAGGGAGCCGTGGCGACCGGAGTCGTCACGACACCCCCTCACCGTTGCCCAAGGACCCAGTCCCAAACGTATCGCCCACCGAACCTACCATGGGATGGAGAACTGAGTCCAGAGGGAGCTGTGGCGACCGGAGTCGTCACAACACCCCCACCGTCGCCCAAGGACTCAGACCCAAACGCATCGCCCACCCAAGGGTTTAGCCGATACCTGCCTGGGTTTGACGCGACTTCCCTGCAGCCAGACTCCTTGAGGCAACGGCTGGGACGGTGGGCGCCCACCGTCTCAATCATCAGCCCAAGAAATCAGACCAGAGGCAGTTTCGCGGCAACCCCAGGGGGGGGGTGTCGACAAAAAACCCATGGGTGGCTCTGCGCCCAGGTTCCTTCAGCACTCCCTGGGGGGTGTCAAACTCCCAGCAGACTGACTCCCTGTGGCAACGGTCGGGACAGTGGGCGCCCAATGTCTTAACCGCCGCACTAAGGAATCAGCCGCAGTGAGCTGCAACACCCCTCAGGGAGTTGCCGAAAGGAACCTGGACCCATCGCCACACCGAACCTTCCATGGGACGGAGGACTCAGTCCGCAGGGAGTCGTGTCGTCCCGGGACGTCACGACACCCACACGGTTTCGCCAACCGTCCCAAACGTCGCCCACCGAAACCTACCATGGAATACAGTAGAGAGTCCACAGGGAACCATGGCGTTCGGGAACATCACGACACCGTCCCAACCGTCGGCCCGAGGACTCAGTCTGCAGGAAGTCGTGGCACCGTCCCCAAGGGGTGGAGGAAGTTCTGAAATAGATCAAGAAACGACAAAGTCAGTATGCTCAGCATTCTCAATTCAACGCTAACCTAACCCCTGCTTTGCACTGTTGTTTTGAAAATTGAGAAAAAGCACAGGGTGCACTTTCTGCCGTCTCCATGTTTTTTAGGACCTTGGAGACATGAAAACCCTTTTTCAATTTTATTGACTTCATATAAAAGTAGACATTCTAAGAGTTTATCTTGTATACACGCACACAATAAAAACAAAACGTTGTGCCTTTGTAAAATAAAGAATAACGGGGCGCGCTTTCTGCCGTCCGTTTCCTCTCCGCGAACTCGTTTGTTCAACTATGAAATTGGGTTCCTTTTTGTGACAGTTTTTTCTTCATTTTGTTAATCTGTTAATTTAAGTGACATATTTCATGTATAACCCTATTTATTCCTTTTACACATGTACACTTTTATTCTGTTTTTCTCCACTCACAAGCGCCGCAGTCGTTTTAGTTTAAACCACGCCCTCTCGTCTTTCATCTTGTATCCTGTATTGGGGCGTAAATCTATTTAATTACTTCAAGAACACAGCTGTTATCAGCACTTAAAATCTTTCTAGTCACTATATTTCATCATTTTCACATTAATCACAGGGGAACAAACAAAGAGCTGAGGCCCCGATCACACAGAGCGGTTTGTCATTTAAAAACATGGAACGGGGGGAAAAAAAAAACGACAAAGATTACGGTTATAAACACGAGCTTCGGCTAATAGGAAACGAAGGAGGTGTTGCTGTAATTTATAGTACTGACTTCAGTATAACTCAGTGTTGCATAACGCACCCTCACTTCAAAAGCATTATATTTGAATCTAGACCTCTATCTGGTGTAAGTGCAAAATTCCATTTAAGACTTGTGCTGGCTACTGTGTACAGGCCACCATTGGAATTTACAGACATTCTGAACTCTATTGGAATTAGGTAACATCAGGACTCACTCAATGTCGTAATCATTATATCTAATATTCTCACATGGAATCAATGTTGATTTCATCGCTCTGCGGACACCTCTGGGACAGGTGCTGGTCCTCCATCTGATCTGGATATGGCCCTGAAAGAAATGGGAAAAGGAAAGAAGGAGGACTGAGTCCACAGGGAGCCGTGGCGACCGGAGTCGTCACGACACCCCCTCACCGTTGCCCAAGGACCCAGTCCCAAACGTATCGCCCACCGAACCTACCATGGGATGGAGAACTGAGTCCAGAGGGAGCTGTGGCGACCGGAGTCGTCACAACACCCCCACCGTCGCCCAAGGACTCAGACCCAAACGCATCGCCCACCCAAGGGTTTAGCCGATACCTGCCTGGGTTTGACGCGACTTCCCTGCAGCCAGACTCCTTGAGGCAACGGCTGGGACGGTGGGCGCCCACCGTCTCAATCATCAGCCCAAGAAATCAGACCAGAGGCAGTTTCGCGGCAACCCCAGGGGGGGGGTGTCGACAAAAAACCCATGGGTGGCTCTGCGCCCAGGTTCCTTCAGCACTCCCTGGGGGGTGTCAAACTCCCAGCAGACTGACTCCCTGTGGCAACGGTCGGGACAGTGGGCGCCCAATGTCTTAACCGCCGCACTAAGGAATCAGCCGCAGTGAGCTGCAACACCCCTCAGGGAGTTGCCGAAAGGAACCTGGACCCATCGCCACACCGAACCTTCCATGGGACGGAGGACTCAGTCCGCAGGGAGTCGTGTCGTCCCGGGACGTCACGACACCCACACGGTTTCGCCAACCGTCCCAAACGTCGCCCACCGAAACCTACCATGGAATACAGTAGAGAGTCCACAGGGAACCATGGCGTTCGGGAACATCACGACACCGTCCCAACCGTCGGCCCGAGGACTCAGTCTGCAGGAAGTCGTGGCACCGTCCCCAAGGGGTGGAGGAAGTTCTGAAATAGATCAAGAAACGACAAAGTCAGTATGCTCAGCATTCTCAATTCAACGCTAACCTAACCCCTGCTTTGCACTGTTGTTTTGAAAATTGAGAAAAAGCACAGGGTGCACTTTCTGCCGTCTCCATGTTTTTTAGGACCTTGGAGACATGAAAACCCTTTTTCAATTTTATTGACTTCATATAAAAGTAGACATTCTAAGAGTTTCTCTTGTATACACGCACACAATAAAAACAAAACGTTGTGCCTTTGTAAAATAAAGAATAACGGGGCGCGCTTTCTGCCGTCCGTTTCCTCTCCGCGAACTCGTTTGTTCAACTATGAAATTGGGTTCCTTTTTGTGACAGTTTTTTCTTCATTTTGTTAATCTGTTAATTTAAGTGACATATTTCATGTATAACCCTATTTATTCCTTTTACACATGTACACTTTTATTCTGTTTTTCTCCACTCACAAGCGCCGCAGTCGTTTTAGTTTAAACCACACCCTCTCGTCTTTCATCTTGTATTGGGGCGTAAATCTATTTAATTACTTCAAGAACACAGCTGTTATCAGCACTTAAAATCTTTCTAGTCACTATATTTCATCATTTTCACATTAATCACAGGGGAACAAACAAAGAGCTGAGGCCCCGATCACACAGAGCGGTTTGTCATTTAAAAACATGGAACGGGGGGGAAAAAAAACGACAAAGATTACGGTTATAAACACGAGCTTCGGCTAATAGGAAACGAAGGAGGTGTTGCTGTAATTTATAGTACTGACTTCAGTATAACTCAGTGTTGCATAACGCACCCTCACTTCAAAAGCATTAGATTTGAATCTAGACCTCTATCTGGTGTAAGTGCAAAATTCCATTTAAGACTTGTGCTGGCTACTGTGTACAGGCCACCATTGGAATTTACAGACATTCTGAACTCTATTGGAATTAGGTAACATCAGGACTCACTCAATGTCGTAATCATTATATCTAATATTCTCACATGGAATCAATGTTGATTTCATCGCTCTGCGGACACCTCTGGGACAGGTGCTGGTCCTCCATCTGATCTGGATACGGCCCGGATCCAGCTGACTACATGCGCTGTGGTCGTGTCTAGGTGCAGGTCCACCATCTGATCTTGATATGGCCCTGAAAGAAATGGGAAAAGGAAAGAAGGAGGACTGAGTCCACAGGGAGCCGTGGCGACCGGAGTCGTCACGACACCCCCTCACCGTTGCCCAAGGACCCAGTCCCAAACGTATCGCCCACCGAACCTACCATGGGATGGAGAACTGAGTCCAGAGGGAGCTGTGGCGACCGGAGTCGTCACAACACCCCCACCGTCGCCCAAGGACTCAGACCCAAACGCATCGCCCACCCAAGGGTTTAGCCGATACCTGCCTGGGTTTGACGCGACTTCCCTGCAGCCAGACTCCTTGAGGCAACGGCTGGGACGGTGGGCGCCCACCGTCTCAATCATCAGCCCAAGAAATCAGACCAGAGGCAGTTTCGCGGCAACCCCAGGGGGGGGGTGTCGACAAAAAACCCATGGGTGGCTCTGCGCCCAGGTTCCTTCAGCACTCCCTGGGGGGTGTCAAACTCCCAGCAGACTGACTCCCTGTGGCAACGGTCGGGACAGTGGGCGCCCAATGTCTTAACCGCCGCACTAAGGAATCAGCCGCAGTGAGCTGCAACACCCCTCAGGGAGTTGCCGAAAGGAACCTGGACCCATCGCCACACCGAACCTTCCATGGGACGGAGGACTCAGTCCGCAGGGAGTCGTGTCGTCCCGGGACGTCACGACACCCACACGGTTTCGCCAACCGTCCCAAACGTCGCCCACCGAAACCTACCATGGAATACAGTAGAGAGTCCACAGGGAACCATGGCGTTCGGGAACATCACGACACCGTCCCAACCGTCGGCCCGAGGACTCAGTCTGCAGGAAGTCGTGGCACCGTCCCCAAGGGGTGGAGGAAGTTCTGAAATAGATCAAGGAACGACAAAGTCAGTATGCTCAGCATTCTCAATTCAATGCTAACCTAACCCCTGCTTTGCACTGTTGTTTTGAAAATTGAGAAAAAGCACAGGGTGCACTTTCTGCCGTCTCCATGTTTTTTAGGACCTTGGAGACATGAAAACCCTTTTTCAATTTTATTGACTTCATATAAAAGTAGACATTCTAAGAGTTTCTCTTGTATACACGCACACAATAAAAACAAAACGTTGTGCCTTTGTAAAATAAAGAATAACGGGGCGCGCTTTCTGCCGTCCGTTTCCTCTCCGCGAACTCGTTTGTTCAACTATGAAATTGGGTTCCTTTTTGTGACAGTTTTTTCTTCATTTTGTTAATCTGTTAATTTAAGTGACATATTTCATGTATAACCCTATTTATTCCTTTTACACATGTACACTTTTATTCTGTTTTTCTCCACTCACAAGCGCCGCAGTCGTTTTAGTTTAAACCACGCCCTCTCGTCTTTCATCTTGTACCCTGTATTGGGGCGTAAATCTATTTAATTACTTCAAGAACACAGCTGTTATCAGCACTTAAAATCTTTCTAGTCACTATATTTCATCATTTTCACATTAATCACAGGGGAACAAACAAAGAGCTGAGGCCCCGATCACACAGAGCGGTTTGTCATTTAAAAACATGGAACGGGGGGGAAAAAAAACCACAAAGATTACGGTTATAAACACGAGCTTCGGCTAATAGGAAACGAAGGAGGTGTTGCTGTAATTTATAGTACTGACTTCAGTATAACTCAGTGTTGCATAACGCACCCTCACTTCAAAAGCATTATATTTGAATCTAGACCTCTATCTGGTGTAAGTGCAAAATTCCATTTAAGACTTGTGCTGGCTACTGTGTACAGGCCACCATTGGAATTTACAGACATTCTGAACTCTATTGGAATTAGGTAACATCAGGACTCACTCAATGTCGTAATCATTATATCTAATATTCTCACATGGAATCAATGTTGATTTCATCGCTCTGCGGACACCTCTGGGACAGGTGCTGGTCCTCCATCTGATCTGGATACGGCCCGGATCCAGCTGACTACATGCGCTGTGGTCGTGTCTAGGTGCAGGTCCACCATCTGATCTTGATATGGCCCTGAAAGAAATGGGAAAAGGAAAGAAGGAGGACTGAGTCCACAGGGAGCCGTGGCGACCGGAGTCGTCACGACACCCCCTCACCGTTGCCCAAGGACCCAGTCCCAAACGTATCGCCCACCGAACCTACCATGGGATGGAGAACTGAGTCCAGAGGGAGCTGTGGCGACCGGAGTCGTCACAACACCCCCACCGTCGCCCAAGGACTCAGACCCAAACGCATCGCCCACCCAAGGGTTTAGCCGATACCTGCCTGGGTTTGACGCGACTTCCCTGCAGCCAGACTCCTTGAGGCAACGGCTGGGACGGTGGGCGCCCACCGTCTCAATCATCAGCCCAAGAAATCAGACCAGAGGCAGTTTCGCGGCAACCCCAGGGGGGGGGTGTCGACAAAAAACCCATGGGTGGCTCTGCGCCCAGGTTCCTTCAGCACTCCCTGGGGGGTGTCAAACTCCCAGCAGACTGACTCCCTGTGGCAACGGTCGGGACAGTGGGCGCCCAATGTCTTAACCGCCGCACTAAGGAATCAGCCGCAGTGAGCTGCAACACCCCTCAGGGAGTTGCCGAAAGGAACCTGGACCCATCGCCACACCGAACCTTCCATGGGACGGAGGACTCAGTCCGCAGGGAGTCGTGTCGTCCCGGGACGTCACGACACCCACACGGTTTCGCCAACCGTCCCAAACGTCGCTCACCGAAACCTACCATGGAATACAGTAGAGAGTCCACAGGGAACCATGGCGTTCGGGAACATCACGACACCGTCCCAACCGTCGGCCCGAGGACTCAGTCTGCAGGAAGTCGTGGCACCGTCCCCAAGGGGTGGAGGAAGTTCTGAAATAGATCAAGAAACGACAAAGTCAGTATGCTCAGCATTCTCAATTCAACGCTAACCTAACCCCTGCTTTGCACTGTTGTTTTGAAAATTGAGAAAAAGCACAGGGTGCACTTTCTGCCGTCTCCATGTTTTTTAGGACCTTGGAGACATGAAAACCCTTTTTCAATTTTATTGACTTCATATAAAAGTAGACATTCTAAGAGTTTCTCTTGTATACACGCACACAATAAAAACAAAACGTTGTGCCTTTGTAAAATAAAGAATAACGGGGCGCGCTTTCTGCCGTCCGTTTCCTCTCCGCGAACTCGTTTGTTCAACTATGAAATTGGGTTCCTTTTTGTGACAGTTTTTTCTTCATTTTGTTAATCTGTTAATTTAAGTGACATATTTCATGTATAACCCTATTTATTCCTTTTACACATGTACACTTTTATTCTGTTTTTCTCCACTCACAAGCGCCGCAGTCGTTTTAGTTTAAACCACGCCCTCTCGTCTTTCATCTTGTATCCTGTATTGGGGCGTAAATCTATTTAATTACTTCAAGAACACAGCTGTTATCAGCACTTAAAATCTTTCTAGTCACTATATTTCATCATTTTCACATTAATCACAGGGGAACAAACAAAGAGCTGAGGCCCCGATCACACAAAGCGGTTTGTCATTTAAAAACATGGAACGGGGGGAAAAAAAAACGACAAAGATTACGGTTATAAACACGAGCTTCGGCTAATAGGAAACGAAGGAGGTGTTGCTGTAATTTATAGTACTGACTTCAGTATAACTCAGTGTTGCATAACGCACCCTCACTTCAAAAGCATTATATTTGAATCTAGACCTCTATCTGGTGTAAGTGCAAAATTCCATTTAAGACTTGTGCTGGCTACTGTGTACAGGCCACCATTGGAATTTACAGACATTCTGAACTCTATTGGAATTAGGTAACATCAGGACTCACTCAATGTCGTAATCATTATATCTAATATTCTCACATGGAATCAATGTTGATTTCATCGCTCTGCGGACACCTCTGGGACAGGTGCTGGTCCTCCATCTGATCTGGATACGGCCCGGATCCAGCTGACTACATGCGCTGTGGTCGTGTCTAGGTGCAGGTCCACCATCTGATCTTGATATGGCCCTGAAAGAAATGGGAAAAGGAAAGAAGGAGGACTGAGTCCACAGGGAGCCGTGGCGACCGGAGTCGTCACGACACCCCCTCACCGTTGCCCAAGGACCCAGTCCCAAACGTATCGCCCACCGAACCTACCATGGGATGGAGAACTGAGTCCAGAGGGAGCTGTGGCGACCGGAGTCGTCACAACACCCCCACCGTCGCCCAAGGACTCAGACCCAAACGCATCGCCCACCCAAGGGTTTAGCCGATACCTGCCTGGGTTTGACGCGACTTCCCTGCAGCCAGACTCCTTGAGGCAACGGCTGGGACGGTGGGCGCCCACCGTCTCAATCATCAGCCCAAGAAATCAGACCAGAGGCAGTTTCGCGGCAACCCCAGGGGGGGGTGTCGACAAAAAACCCATGGGTGGCTCTGCGCCCAGGTTCCTTCAGCACTCCCTGGGGGGTGTCAAACTCCCAGCAGACTGACTCCCTGTGGCAACGGTCGGGACAGTGGGCGCCCAATGTCTTAACCGCCGCACTAAGGAATCAGCCGCAGTGAGCTGCAACACCCCTCAGGGAGTTGCCGAAAGGAACCTGGACCCATCGCCACACCGAACCTTCCATGGGACGGAGGACTCAGTCCGCAGGGAGTCGTGTCGTCCCGGGACGTCACGACACCCACACGGTTTCGCCAACCGTCCCAAACGTCGCCCACCGAAACCTACCATGGAATACAGTAGAGAGTCCACAGGGAACCATGGCGTTCGGGAACATCACGACACCGTCCCAACCGTCGGCCCGAGGACTCAGTCTGCAGGAAGTCGTGGCACCGTCCCCAAGGGGTGGAGGAAGTTCTGAAATAGATCAAGAAACGACAAAGTCAGTATGCTCAGCATTCTCAATTCAACGCTAACCTAACCCCTGCTTTGCACTGTTGTTTTGAAAATTGAGAAAAAGCACAGGGTGCACTTTCTGCCGTCTCCATGTTTTTTAGGACCTTGGAGACATGAAAACCCTTTTTCAATTTTATTGACTTCATATAAAAGTAGACATTCTAAGAGTTTCTCTTGTATACACGCACACAATAAAAACAAAACGTTGTGCCTTTGTAAAATAAAGAATAACGGGGCGCGCTTTCTGCCGTCCGTTTCCTCTCCGCGAACTCGTTTGTTCAACTATGAAATTGGGTTCCTTTTTGTGACAGTTTTTTCTTCATTTTGTTAATCTGTTAATTTAAGTGACATATTTCATGTATAACCCTATTTATTCCTTTTACACATGTACACTTTTATTCTGTTTTTCTCCACTCACAAGCGCCGCAGTCGTTTTAGTTTAAACCACGCCCTCTCGTCTTTCATCTTGTACCCTGTATTGGGGCGTAAATCTATTTAATTACTTCAAGAACACAGCTGTTATCAGCACTTAAAATCTTTCTAGTCACTATATTTCATCATTTTCACATTAATCACAGGGGAACAAACAAAGAGCTGAGGCCCCGATCACACAGAGCGGTTTGTCATTTAAAAACATGGAACGGGGGGGAAAAAAAACGACAAAGATTACGGTTATAAACACGAGCTTCGGCTAATAGGAAACGAAGGAGGTGTTGCTGTAATTTATAGTACTGACTTCAGTATAACTCAGTGTTGCATAACGCACCCTCACTTCAAAAGCATTAGATTTGAATCTAGACCTCTATCTGGTGTAAGTGCAAAATTCCATTTAAGACTTGTGCTGGCTACTGTGTACAGGCCACCATTGGAATTTACAGACATTCTGAACTCTATTGGAATTAGGTAACATCAGGACTCACTCAATGTCGTAATCATTATATCTAATATTCTCACATGGAATCAATGTTGATTTCATCGCTCTGCGGACACCTCTGGGACAGGTGCTGGTCCTCCATCTGATCTGGATACGGCCCGGATCCAGCTGACTACATGCGCTGTGGTCGTGTCTAGGTGCAGGTCCACCATCTGATCTTGATATGGCCCTGAAAGAAATGGGAAAAGGAAAGAAGGAGGACTGAGTCCACAGGGAGCCGTGGCGACCGGAGTCGTCACGACACCCCCTCACCGTTGCCCAAGGACCCAGTCCCAAATGTATCGCCCACCGAACCTACCATGGGATGGAGAACTGAGTCCAGAGGGAGCTGTGGCGACCGGAGTCGTCACAACACCCCCACCGTCGCCCAAGGACTCAGACCCAAACGCATCGCCCACCCAAGGGTTTAGCCGATACCTGCCTGGGTTTGACGCGACTTCCCTGCAGCCAGACTCCTTGAGGCAACGGCTGGGACGGTGGGCGCCCACCGTCTCAATCATCAGCCCAAGAAATCAGACCAGAGGCAGTTTCGCGGCAACCCCAGGGGGGGGGGTGTCGACAAAAAACCCATGGGTGGCTCTGCGCCCAGGTTCCTTCAGCACTCCCTGGGGGGTGTCAAACTCCCAGCAGACTGACTCCCTGTGGCAACGGTCGGGACAGTGGGCGCCCAATGTCTTAACCGCCGCACTAAGGAATCAGCCGCAGTGAGCTGCAACACCCCTCAGGGAGTTGCCGAAAGGAACCTGGACCCATCGCCACACCGAACCTTCCATGGGACGGAGGACTCAGTCCGCAGGGAGTCGTGTCGTCCCGGGACGTCACGACACCCACACGGTTTCGCCAACCGTCCCAAACGTCGCCCACCGAAACCTACCATGGAATACAGTAGAGAGTCCACAGGGAACCATGGCGTTCGGGAACATCACGACACCGTCCCAACCGTCGGCCCGAGGACTCAGTCTGCAGGAAGTCGTGGCACCGTCCCCAAGGGGTGGAGGAAGTTCTGAAATAGATCAAGAAACGACAAAGTCAGTATGCTCAGCATTCTCAATTCAACGCTAACCTAACCCCTGCTTTGCACTGTTGTTTTGAAAATTGAGAAAAAGCACAGGGTGCACTTTCTGCCGTCTCCATGTTTTTTAGGACCTTGGAGACATGAAAACCCTTTTTCAATTTTATTGACTTCATATAAAAGTAGACATTCTAAGAGTTTCTCTTGTATACACGCACACAATAAAAACAAAACGTTGTGCCTTTGTAAAATAAAGAATAACGGGGCGCGCTTTCTGCCGTCCGTTTCCTCTCCGCGAACTCGTTTGTTCAACTATGAAATTGGGTTCCTTTTTGTGACAGTTTTTTCTTCATTTTGTTAATCTGTTAATTTAAGTGACATATTTCATGTATAACCCTATTTATTCCTTTTACACATGTACACTTTTATTCTGTTTTTCTCCACTCACAAGCGCCGCAGTCGTTTTAGTTTAAACCACGCCCTCTCGTCTTTCATCTTGTATCCTGTATTGGGGCGTAAATCTATTTAATTACTTCAAGAACACAGCTGTTATCAGCACTTAAAATCTTTCTAGTCACTATATTTCATCATTTTCACATTAATCACAGGGGAACAAACAAAGAGCTGAGGCCCCGATCACACAGAGCGGTTTGTCATTTAAAAACATGGAACGGGGGGGAAAAAAAACGACAAAGATTACGGTTATAAACACGAGCTTCGGCTAATAGGAAACGAAGGAGGTGTTGCTGTAATTTATAGTACTGACTTCAGTATAACTCAGTGTTGCATAACGCACCCTCACTTCAAAAGCATTAGATTTGAATCTAGACCTCTATCTGGTGTAAGTGCAAAATTCCATTTAAGACTTGTGCTGGCTACTGTGTACAGGCCACCATTGGAATTTACAGACATTCTGAACTCTATTGGAATTAGGTAACATCAGGACTCACTCAATGTCGTAATCATTATATCTAATATTCTCACATGGAATCAATGTTGATTTCATCGCTCTGCGGACACCTCTGGGACAGGTGCTGGTCCTCCATCTGATCTGGATATGGCCCTGAAAGAAATGGGAAAAGGAAAGAGGGAGGACTGAGTCCACAGGGAGCCGTGGCGACCGGAGTCGTCACGACACCCCCTCACCGTTGCCCAAGGACCCAGTCCCAAACGTATCGCCCACCGAACCTACCATGGGATGGAGAACTGAGTCCAGAGGGAGCTGTGGCGACCGGAGTCGTCACAACACCCCCACCGTCGCCCAAGGACTCAGACCCAAACGCATCGCCCACCCAAGGGTTTAGCCGATACCTGCCTGGGTTTGACGCGACTTCCCTGCAGCCAGACTCCTTGAGGCAACGGCTGGGACGGTGGGCGCCCACCGTCTCAATCATCAGCCCAAGAAATCAGACCAGAGGCAGTTTCGCGGCAACCCCAGGGGGGGGGTGTCGACAAAAAACCCATGGGTGGCTCTGCGCCCAGGTTCCTTCAGCACTCCCTGGGGGGTGTCAAACTCCCAGCAGACTGACTCCCTGTGGCAACGGTCGGGACAGTGGGCGCCCAATGTCTTAACCGCCGCACTAAGGAATCAGCCGCAGTGAGCTGCAACACCCCTCAGGGAGTTGCCGAAAGGAACCTGGACCCATCGCCACACCGAACCTTCCATGGGACGGAGGACTCAGTCCGCAGGGAGTCGTGTCGTCCCGGGACGTCACGACACCCACACGGTTTCGCCAACCGTCCCAAACGTCGCCCACCGAAACCTACCATGGAATACAGTAGAGAGTCCACAGGGAACCATGGCGTTCGGGAACATCACGACACCGTCCCAACCGTCGGCCCGAGGACTCAGTCTGCAGGAAGTCGTGGCACCGTCCCCAAGGGGTGGAGGAAGTTCTGAAATAGATCAAGAAACGACAAAGTCAGTATGCTCAGCATTCTCAATTCAACGCTAACCTAACCCCTGCTTTGCACTGTTGTTTTGAAAATTGAGAAAAAGCACAGGGTGCACTTTCTGCCGTCTCCATGTTTTTTAGGACCTTGGAGACATGAAAACCCTTTTTCAATTTTATTGACTTCATATAAAAGTAGACATTCTAAGAGTTTCTCTTGTATACACGCACACAATAAAAACAAAACGTTGTGCCTTTGTAAAATAAAGAATAACGGGGCGCGCTTTCTGCCGTCCGTTTCCTCTCCGCGAACTCGTTTGTTCAGCTATGAAATTGGGTTCCTTTTTGTGACAGTTTTTTCTTCATTTTGTTAATCTGTTAATTTAAGTGACATATTTCATGTATAACCCTATTTATTCCTTTTACACATGTACACTTTTATTCTGTTTTTCTCCACTCACAAGCGCCGCAGTCGTTTTAGTTTAAACCACGCCCTCTCGTCTTTCATCTTGTATCCTGTATTGGGGCGTAAATCTATTTAATTACTTCAAGAACACAGCTGTTATCAGCACTTAAAATCTTTCTAGTCACTATATTTCATCATTTTCACATTAATCACAGGGGAACAAACAAAGAGCTGAGGCCCCGATCACACAGAGCGGTTTGTCATTTAAAAACATGGAACGGGGGGGAAAAAAAACGACAAAGATTACGGTTATAAACACGAGCTTCGGCTAATAGGAAACGAAGGAGGTGTTGCTGTAATTTATAGTACTGACTTCAGTATAACTCAGTGTTGCATAACGCACCCTCACTTCAAAAGCATTAGATTTGAATCTAGACCTCTATCTGGTGTAAGTGCAAAATTCCATTTAAGACTTGTGCTGGCTACTGTGTACAGGCCACCATTGGAATTTACAGACATTCTGAACTCTATTGGAATTAGGTAACATCAGGACTCACTCAATGTCGTAATCATTATATCTAATATTCTCACATGGAATCAATGTTGATTTCATCGCTCTGCGGACACCTCTGGGACAGGTGCTGGTCCTCCATCTGATCTGGATACGGCCCGGATCCAGCTGACTACATGCGCTGTGGTCGTGTCTAGGTGCAGGTCCACCATCTGATCTTGATATGGCCCTGAAAGAAATGGGAAAAGGAAAGAAGGAGGACTGAGTCCACAGGGAGCCGTGGCGACCGGAGTCGTCACGACACCCCCTCACCGTTGCCCAAGGACCCAGTCCCAAACGTATCGCCCACCGAACCTACCATGGGATGGAGAACTGAGTCCAGAGGGAGCTGTGGCGACCGGAGTCGTCACAACACCCCCACCGTCGCCCAAGGACTCAGACCCAAACGCATCGCCCACCCAAGGGTTTAGCCGATACCTGCCTGGGTTTGACGCGACTTCCCTGCAGCCAGACTCCTTGAGGCAACGGCTGGGACGGTGGGCGCCCACCGTCTCAATCATCAGCCCAAGAAATCAGACCAGAGGCAGTTTCGCGGCAACCCCAGGGGGGGGGTGTCGACAAAAAACCCATGGGTGGCTCTGCGCCCAGGTTCCTTCAGCACTCCCTGGGGGGTGTCAAACTCCCAGCAGACTGACTCCCTGTGGCAACGGTCGGGACAGTGGGCGCCCAATGTCTTAACCGCCGCACTAAGGAATCAGCCGCAGTGAGCTGCAACACCCCTCAGGGAGTTGCCGAAAGGAACCTGGACCCATCGCCACACCGAACCTTCCATGGGACGGAGGACTCAGTCCGCAGGGAGTCGTGTCGTCCCGGGACGTCACGACACCCACACGGTTTCGCCAACCGTCCCAAACGTCGCCCACCGAAACCTACCATGGAATACAGTAGAGAGTCCACAGGGAACCATGGCGTTCGGGAACATCACGACACCGTCCCAACCGTCGGCCCGAGGACTCAGTCTGCAGGAAGTCGTGGCACCGTCCCCAAGGGGTGGAGGAAGTTCTGAAATAGATCAAGGAACGACAAAGTCAGTATGCTCAGCATTCTCAATTCAACGCTAACCTAACCCCTGCTTTGCACTGTTGTTTTGAAAATTGAGAAAAAGCACAGGGTGCACTTTCTGCCGTCTCCATGTTTTTTAGGACCTTGGAGACATGAAAACCCTTTTTCAATTTTATTGACTTCATATAAAAGTAGACATTCTAAGAGTTTCTCTTGTATACACGCACACAATAAAAACAAAACGTTGTGCCTTTGTAAAATAAAGAATAACGGGGCGCGCTTTCTGCCGTCCGTTTCCTCTCCGCGAACTCGTTTGTTCAACTATGAAATTGGGTTCCTTTTTGTGACAGTTTTTTCTTCATTTTGTTAATCTGTTCATTTAAGTGACATATTTCATGTATAACCCTATTTATTCCTTTTACACATGTACACTTTTATTCTGTTTTTCTCCACTCACAAGCGCCGCAGTCGTTTTAGTTTAAACCACGCCCTCTCGTCTTTCATCTTGTACCCTGTATTGGGGCGTAAATCTATTTAATTACTTCAAGAACACAGCTGTTATCAGCACTTAAAATCTTTCTAGTCACTATATTTCATCATTTTCACATTAATCACAGGGGAACAAACAAAGAGCTGAGGCCCCGATCACACAGAGCGGTTTGTCATTTAAAAACATGGAACGGGGGGGAAAAAAAACGACAAAGATTACGGTTATAAACACGAGCTTCGGCTAATAGGAAACGAAGGAGGTGTTGCTGTAATTTATAGTACTGACTTCAGTATAACTCAGTGTTGCATAACGCACCCTCACTTCAAAAGCATTAGATTTGAATCTAGACCTCTATCTGGTGTAAGTGCAAAATTCCATTTAAGACTTGTGCTGGCTACTGTGTACAGGCCACCATTGGAATTTACAGACATTCTGAACTCTATTGGAATTAGGTAACATCAGGACTCACTCAATGTCGTAATCATTATATCTAATATTCTCACATGGAATCAATGTTGATTTCATCGCTCTGCGGACACCTCTGGGACAGGTGCTGGTCCTCCATCTGATCTGGATACGGCCCGGATCCAGCTGACTACATGCGCTGTGGTCGTGTCTAGGTGCAGGTCCACCATCTGATCTTGATATGGCCCTGAAAGAAATGGGAAAAGGAAAGAAGGAGGACTGAGTCCACAGGGAGCCGTGGCGACCGGAGTCGTCACGACACCCCCTCACCGTTGCCCAAGGACCCAGTCCCAAACGTATCGCCCACCGAACCTACCATGGGATGGAGAACTGAGTCCAGAGGGAGCTGTGGCGACCGGAGTCGTCACAACACCCCCACCGTCGCCCAAGGACTCAGACCCAAACGCATCGCCCACCCAAGGGTTTAGCCGATACCTGCCTGGGTTTGACGCGACTTCCCTGCAGCCAGACTCCTTGAGGCAACGGCTGGGACGGTGGGCGCCCACCGTCTCAATCATCAGCCCAAGAAATCAGACCAGAGGCAGTTTCGCGGCAACCCCAGGGGGGGGGTGTCGACAAAAAACCCATGGGTGGCTCTGCGCCCAGGTTCCTTCAGCACTCCCTGGGGGGTGTCAAACTCCCAGCAGACTGACTCCCTGTGGCAACGGTCGGGACAGTGGGCGCCCAATGTCTTAACCGCCGCACTAAGGAATCAGCCGCAGTGAGCTGCAACACCCCTCAGGGAGTTGCCGAAAGGAACCTGGACCCATCGCCACACCGAACCTTCCATGGGACGGAGGACTCAGTCCGCAGGGAGTCGTGTCGTCCCGGGACGTCACGACACCCACACGGTTTCGCCAACCGTCCCAAACGTCGCCCACCGAAACCTACCATGGAATACAGTAGAGAGTCCACAGGGAACCATGGCGTTCGGGAACATCACGACACCGTCCCAACCGTCGGCCCGAGGACTCAGTCTGCAGGAAGTCGTGGCACCGTCCCCAAGGGGTGGAGGAAGTTCTGAAATAGATCAAGGAACGACAAAGTCAGTATGCTCAGCATTCTCAATTCAACGCTAACCTAACCCCTGCTTTGCACTGTTGTTTTGAAAATTGAGAAAAAGCACAGGGTGCACTTTCTGCCGTCTCCATGTTTTTTAGGACCTTGGAGACATGAAAACCCTTTTTCAATTTTATTGACTTCATATAAAAGTAGACATTCTAAGAGTTTCTCTTGTATACACGCACACAATAAAAACAAAACGTTGTGCCTTTGTAAAATAAAGAATAACGGGGCGCGCTTTCTGCCGTCCGTTTCCTCTCCGCGAACTCGTTTGTTCAACTATGAAATTGGGTTCCTTTTTGTGACAGTTTTTTCTTCATTTTGTTAATCTGTTAATTTAAGTGACATATTTCATGTATAACCCTATTTATTCCTTTTACACATGTACACTTTTATTCTGTTTTTCTCCACTCACAAGCGCCGCAGTCGTTTTAGTTTAAACCACGCCCTCTCGTCTTTCATCTTGTATCCTGTATTGGGGCGTAAATCTATTTAATTACTTCAAGAACACAGCTGTTATCAGCACTTAAAATCTTTCTAGTCACTATATTTCATCATTTTCACATTAATCACAGGGGAACAAACAAAGAGCTGAGGCCCCGATCACACAGAGCGGTTTGTCATTTAAAAACATGGAACGGGGGGAAAAAAAAAACGACAAAGATTACGGTTATAAACACGAGCTTCGGCTAATAGGAAACGAAGGAGGTGTTGCTGTAATTTATAGTACTGACTTCAGTATAACTCAGTGTTGCATAACGCACCCTCACTTCAAAAGCATTATATTTGAATCTAGACCTCTATCTGGTGTAAGTGCAAAATTCCATTTAAGACTTGTGCTGGCTACTGTGTACAGGCCACCATTGGAATTTACAGACATTCTGAACTCTATTGGAATTAGGTAACATCAGGACTCACTCAATGTCGTAATCATTATATCTAATATTCTCACATGGAATCAATGTTGATTTCATCGCTCTGCGGACACCTCTGGGACAGGTGCTGGTCCTCCATCTGATCTGGATATGGCCCTGAAAGAAATGGGAAAAGGAAAGAAGGAGGACTGAGTCCACAGGGAGCCGTGGCGACCGGAGTCGTCACGACACCCCCTCACCGTTGCCCAAGGACCCAGTCCCAAACGTATCGCCCACCGAACCTACCATGGGATGGAGAACTGAGTCCAGAGGGAGCTGTGGCGACCGGAGTCGTCACAACACCCCCACCGTCGCCCAAGGACTCAGACCCAAACGCATCGCCCACCCAAGGGTTTAGCCGATACCTGCCTGGGTTTGACGCGACTTCCCTGCAGCCAGACTCCTTGAGGCAACGGCTGGGACGGTGGGCGCCCACCGTCTCAATCATCAGCCCAAGAAATCAGACCAGAGGCAGTTTCGCGGCAACCCCAGGGGGGGGGTGTCGACAAAAAACCCATGGGTGGCTCTGCGCCCAGGTTCCTTCAGCACTCCCTGGGGGGTGTCAAACTCCCAGCAGACTGACTCCCTGTGGCAACGGTCGGGACAGTGGGCGCCCAATGTCTTAACCGCCGCACTAAGGAATCAGCCGCAGTGAGCTGCAACACCCCTCAGGGAGTTGCCGAAAGGAACCTGGACCCATCGCCACACCGAACCTTCCATGGGACGGAGGACTCAGTCCGCAGGGAGTCGTGTCGTCCCGGGACGTCACGACACCCACACGGTTTCGCCAACCGTCCCAAACGTCGCCCACCGAAACCTACCATGGAATACAGTAGAGAGTCCACAGGGAACCATGGCGTTCGGGAACATCACGACACCGTCCCAACCGTCGGCCCGAGGACTCAGTCTGCAGGAAGTCGTGGCACCGTCCCCAAGGGGTGGAGGAAGTTCTGAAATAGATCAAGAAACGACAAAGTCAGTATGCTCAGCATTCTCAATTCAACGCTAACCTAACCCCTGCTTTGCACTGTTGTTTTGAAAATTGAGAAAAAGCACAGGGTGCACTTTCTGCCGTCTCCATGTTTTTTAGGACCTTGGAGACATGAAAACCCTTTTTCAATTTTATTGACTTCATATAAAAGTAGACATTCTAAGAGTTTCTCTTGTATACACGCACACAATAAAAACAAAACGTTGTGCCTTTGTAAAATAAAGAATAACGGGGCGCGCTTTCTGCCGTCCGTTTCCTCTCCGCGAACTCGTTTGTTCAACTATGAAATTGGGTTCCTTTTTGTGACAGTTTTTTCTTCATTTTGTTAATCTGTTAATTTAAGTGACATATTTCATGTATAACCCTATTTATTCCTTTTACACATGTACACTTTTATTCTGTTTTTCTCCACTCACAAGCGCCGCAGTCGTTTTAGTTTAAACCACACCCTCTCGTCTTTCATCTTGTATTGGGGCGTAAATCTATTTAATTACTTCAAGAACACAGCTGTTATCAGCACTTAAAATCTTTCTAGTCACTATATTTCATCATTTTCACATTAATCACAGGGGAACAAACAAAGAGCTGAGGCCCCGATCACACAGAGCGGTTTGTCATTTAAAAACATGGAACGGGGGGGAAAAAAAACGACAAAGATTACGGTTATAAACACGAGCTTCGGCTAATAGGAAACGAAGGAGGTGTTGCTGTAATTTATAGTACTGACTTCAGTATAACTCAGTGTTGCATAACGCACCCTCACTTCAAAAGCATTAGATTTGAATCTAGACCTCTATCTGGTGTAAGTGCAAAATTCCATTTAAGACTTGTGCTGGCTACTGTGTACAGGCCACCATTGGAATTTACAGACATTCTGAACTCTATTGGAATTAGGTAACATCAGGACTCACTCAATGTCGTAATCATTATATCTAATATTCTCACATGGAATCAATGTTGATTTCATCGCTCTGCGGACACCTCTGGGACAGGTGCTGGTCCTCCATCTGATCTGGATACGGCCCGGATCCAGCTGACTACATGCGCTGTGGTCGTGTCTAGGTGCAGGTCCACCATCTGATCTTGATATGGCCCTGAAAGAAATGGGAAAAGGAAAGAAGGAGGACTGAGTCCACAGGGAGCCGTGGCGACCGGAGTCGTCACGACACCCCCTCACCGTTGCCCAAGGACCCAGTCCCAAACGTATCGCCCACCGAACCTACCATGGGATGGAGAACTGAGTCCAGAGGGAGCTGTGGCGACCGGAGTCGTCACAACACCCCCACCGTCGCCCAAGGACTCAGACCCAAACGCATCGCCCACCCAAGGGTTTAGCCGATACCTGCCTGGGTTTGACGCGACTTCCCTGCAGCCAGACTCCTTGAGGCAACGGCTGGGACGGTGGGCGCCCACCGTCTCAATCATCAGCCCAAGAAATCAGACCAGAGGCAGTTTCGCGGCAACCCCAGGGGGGGGGTGTCGACAAAAAACCCATGGGTGGCTCTGCGCCCAGGTTCCTTCAGCACTCCCTGGGGGGTGTCAAACTCCCAGCAGACTGACTCCCTGTGGCAACGGTCGGGACAGTGGGCGCCCAATGTCTTAACCGCCGCACTAAGGAATCAGCCGCAGTGAGCTGCAACACCCCTCAGGGAGTTGCCGAAAGGAACCTGGACCCATCGCCACACCGAACCTTCCATGGGACGGAGGACTCAGTCCGCAGGGAGTCGTGTCGTCCCGGGACGTCACGACACCCACACGGTTTCGCCAACCGTCCCAAACGTCGCCCACCGAAACCTACCATGGAATACAGTAGAGAGTCCACAGGGAACCATGGCGTTCGGGAACATCACGACACCGTCCCAACCGTCGGCCCGAGGACTCAGTCTGCAGGAAGTCGTGGCACCGTCCCCAAGGGGTGGAGGAAGTTCTGAAATAGATCAAGAAACGACAAAGTCAGTATGCTCAGCATTCTCAATTCAACGCTAACCTAACCCCTGCTTTGCACTGTTGTTTTGAAAATTGAGAAAAAGCACAGGGTGCACTTTCTGCCGTCTCCATGTTTTTTAGGACCTTGGAGACATGAAAACCCTTTTTCAATTTTATTGACTTCATATAAAAGTAGACATTCTAAGAGTTTCTCTTGTATACACGCACACAATAAAAACAAAACGTTGTGCCTTTGTAAAATAAAGAATAACGGGGCGCGCTTTCTGCCGTCCGTTTCCTCTCCGCGAACTCGTTTGTTCAACTATGAAATTGGGTTCCTTTTTGTGACAGTTTTTTCTTCATTTTGTTAATCTGTTCATTTAAGTGACATATTTCATGTATAACCCTATTTATTCCTTTTACACATGTACACTTTTATTCTGTTTTTCTCCACTCACAAGCGCCGCAGTCGTTTTAGTTTAAACCACGCCCTCTCGTCTTTCATCTTGTATCCTGTATTGGGGCGTAAATCTATTTAATTACTTCAAGAACACAGCTGTTATCAGCACTTAAAATCTTTCTAGTCACTATATTTCATCATTTTCACATTAATCACAGGGGAACAAACAAAGAGCTGAGGCCCCGATCACACAGAGCGGTTTGTCATTTAAAAACATGGAACGGGGGGGAAAAAAAACGACAAAGATTACGGTTATAAACACGAGCTTCGGCTAATAGGAAACGAAGGAGGTGTTGCTGTAATTTATAGTACTGACTTCAGTATAACTCAGTGTTGCATAACGCACCCTCACTTCAAAAGCATTATATTTGAATCTAGACCTCTATCTGGTGTAAGTGCAAAATTCCATTTAAGACTTGTGCTGGCTACTGTGTACAGGCCACCATTGGAATTTACAGACATTCTGAACTCTATTGGAATTAGGTAACATCAGGACTCACTCAATGTCGTAATCATTATATCTAATATTCTCACATGGAATCAATGTTGATTTCATCGCTCTGCGGACACCTCTGGGACAGGTGCTGGTCCTCCATCTGATCTGGATACGGCCCGGATCCAGCTGACTACATGCGCTGTGGTCGTGTCTAGGTGCAGGTCCACCATCTGATCTTGATATGGCCCTGAAAGAAATGGGAAAAGGAAAGAAGGAGGACTGAGTCCACAGGGAGCCGTGGCGACCGGAGTCGTCACGACACCCCCTCACCGTTGCCCAAGGACCCAGTCCCAAACGTATCGCCCACCGAACCTACCATGGGATGGAGAACTGAGTCCAGAGGGAGCTGTGGCGACCGGAGTCGTCACAACACCCCCACCGTCGCCCAAGGACTCAGACCCAAACGCATCGCCCACCCAAGGGTTTAGCCGATACCTGCCTGGGTTTGACGCGACTTCCCTGCAGCCAGACTCCTTGAGGCAACGGCTGGGACGGTGGGCGCCCACCGTCTCAATCATCAGCCCAAGAAATCAGACCAGAGGCAGTTTCGCGGCAACCCCAGGGGGGGGGTGTCGACAAAAAACCCATGGGTGGCTCTGCGCCCAGGTTCCTTCAGCACTCCCTGGGGGGTGTCAAACTCCCAGCAGACTGACTCCCTGTGGCAACGGTCGGGACAGTGGGCGCCCAATGTCTTAACCGCCGCACTAAGGAATCAGCCGCAGTGAGCTGCAACACCCCTCAGGGAGTTGCCGAAAGGAACCTGGACCCATCGCCACACCGAACCTTCCATGGGACGGAGGACTCAGTCCGCAGGGAGTCGTGTCGTCCCGGGACGTCACGACACCCACACGGTTTCGCCAACCGTCCCAAACGTCGCCCACCGAAACCTACCATGGAATACAGTAGAGAGTCCACAGGGAACCATGGCGTTCGGGAACATCACGACACCGTCCCAACCGTCGGCCCGAGGACTCAGTCTGCAGGAAGTCGTGGCACCGTCCCCAAGGGGTGGAGGAAGTTCTGAAATAGATCAAGAAACGACAAAGTCAGTATGCTCAGCATTCTCAATTCAACGCTAACCTAACCCCTGCTTTGCACTGTTGTTTTGAAAATTGAGAAAAAGCACAGGGTGCACTTTCTGCCGTCTCCATGTTTTTTAGGACCTTGGAGACATGAAAACCCTTTTTCAATTTTATTGACTTCATATAAAAGTAGACATTCTAAGAGTTTCTCTTGTATACACGCACACAATAAAAACAAAACGTTGTGCCTTTGTAAAATAAAGAATAACGGGGCGCGCTTTCTGCCGTCCGTTTCCTCTCCGCGAACTCGTTTGTTCAACTATGAAATTGGGTTCCTTTTTGTGACAGTTTTTTCTTCATTTTGTTAATCTGTTAATTTAAGTGACATATTTCATGTATAACCCTATTTATTCCTTTTACACATGTACACTTTTATTCTGTTTTTCTCCACTCACAAGCGCCGCAGTCGTTTTAGTTTAAACCACACCCTCTCGTCTTTCATCTTGTATTGGGGCGTAAATCTATTTAATTACTTCAAGAACACAGCTGTTATCAGCACTTAAAATCTTTCTAGTCACTATATTTCATCATTTTCACATTAATCACAGGGGAACAAACAAAGAGCTGAGGCCCCGATCACACAGAGCGGTTTGTCATTTAAAAACATGGAACGGGGGGGAAAAAAAACGACAAAGATTACGGTTATAAACACGAGCTTCGGCTAATAGGAAACGAAGGAGGTGTTGCTGTAATTTATAGTACTGACTTCAGTATAACTCAGTGTTGCATAACGCACCCTCACTTCAAAAGCATTAGATTTGAATCTAGACCTCTATCTGGTGTAAGTGCAAAATTCCATTTAAGACTTGTGCTGGCTACTGTGTACAGGCCACCATTGGAATTTACAGACATTCTGAACTCTATTGGAATTAGGTAACATCAGGACTCACTCAATGTCGTAATCATTATATCTAATATTCTCACATGGAATCAATGTTGATTTCATCGCTCTGCGGACACCTCTGGGACAGGTGCTGGTCCTCCATCTGATCTGGATACGGCCCGGATCCAGCTGACTACATGCGCTGTGGTCGTGTCTAGGTGCAGGTCCACCATCTGATCTTGATATGGCCCTGAAAGAAATGGGAAAAGGAAAGAAGGAGGACTGAGTCCACAGGGAGCCGTGGCGACCGGAGTCGTCACGACACCCCCTCACCGTTGCCCAAGGACCCAGTCCCAAACGTATCGCCCACCGAACCTACCATGGGATGGAGAACTGAGTCCAGAGGGAGCTGTGGCGACCGGAGTCGTCACAACACCCCCACCGTCGCCCAAGGACTCAGACCCAAACGCATCGCCCACCCAAGGGTTTAGCCGATACCTGCCTGGGTTTGACGCGACTTCCCTGCAGCCAGACTCCTTGAGGCAACGGCTGGGACGGTGGGCGCCCACCGTCTCAATCATCAGCCCAAGAAATCAGACCAGAGGCAGTTTCGCGGCAACCCCAGGGGGGGGGTGTCGACAAAAAACCCATGGGTGGCTCTGCGCCCAGGTTCCTTCAGCACTCCCTGGGGGGTGTCAAACTCCCAGCAGACTGACTCCCTGTGGCAACGGTCGGGACAGTGGGCGCCCAATGTCTTAACCGCCGCACTAAGGAATCAGCCGCAGTGAGCTGCAACACCCCTCAGGGAGTTGCCGAAAGGAACCTGGACCCATCGCCACACCGAACCTTCCATGGGACGGAGGACTCAGTCCGCAGGGAGTCGTGTCGTCCCGGGACGTCACGACACCCACACGGTTTCGCCAACCGTCCCAAACGTCGCCCACCGAAACCTACCATGGAATACAGTAGAGAGTCCACAGGGAACCATGGCGTTCGGGAACATCACGACACCGTCCCAACCGTCGGCCCGAGGACTCAGTCTGCAGGAAGTCGTGGCACCGTCCCCAAGGGGTGGAGGAAGTTCTGAAATAGATCAAGGAACGACAAAGTCAGTATGCTCAGCATTCTCAATTCAACGCTAACCTAACCCCTGCTTTGCACTGTTGTTTTGAAAATTGAGAAAAAGCACAGGGTGCACTTTCTGCCGTCTCCATGTTTTTTAGGACCTTGGAGACATGAAAACCCTTTTTCAATTTTATTGACTTCATATAAAAGTAGACATTCTAAGAGTTTCTCTTGTATACACGCACACAATAAAAACAAAACGTTGTGCCTTTGTAAAATAAAGAATAACGGGGCGCGCTTTCTGCCGTCCGTTTCCTCTCCGCGAACTCGTTTGTTCAACTATGAAATTGGGTTCCTTTTTGTGACAGTTTTTTCTTCATTTTGTTAATCTGTTAATTTAAGTGACATATTTCATGTATAACCCTATTTATTCCTTTTACACATGTACACTTTTATTCTGTTTTTCTCCACTCACAAGCGCCGCAGTCGTTTTAGTTTAAACCACGCCCTCTCGTCTTTCATCTTGTATCCTGTATTGGGGCGTAAATCTATTTAATTACTTCAAGAACACAGCTGTTATCAGCACTTAAAATCTTTCTAGTCACTATATTTCATCATTTTCACATTAATCACAGGGGAACAAACAAAGAGCTGAGGCCCCGATCACACAGAGCGGTTTGTCATTTAAAAACATGGAACGGGGGGAAAAAAAAAACGACAAAGATTACGGTTATAAACACGAGCTTCGGCTAATAGGAAACGAAGGAGGTGTTGCTGTAATTTATAGTACTGACTTCAGTATAACTCAGTGTTGCATAACGCACCCTCACTTCAAAAGCATTATATTTGAATCTAGACCTCTATCTGGTGTAAGTGCAAAATTCCATTTAAGACTTGTGCTGGCTACTGTGTACAGGCCACCATTGGAATTTACAGACATTCTGAACTCTATTGGAATTAGGTAACATCAGGACTCACTCAATGTCGTAATCATTATATCTAATATTCTCACATGGAATCAATGTTGATTTCATCGCTCTGCGGACACCTCTGGGACAGGTGCTGGTCCTCCATCTGATCTGGATATGGCCCTGAAAGAAATGGGAAAAGGAAAGAAGGAGGACTGAGTCCACAGGGAGCCGTGGCGACCGGAGTCGTCACGACACCCCCTCACCGTTGCCCAAGGACCCAGTCCCAAACGTATCGCCCACCGAACCTACCATGGGATGGAGAACTGAGTCCAGAGGGAGCTGTGGCGACCGGAGTCGTCACAACACCCCCACCGTCGCCCAAGGACTCAGACCCAAACGCATCGCCCACCCAAGGGTTTAGCCGATACCTGCCTGGGTTTGACGCGACTTCCCTGCAGCCAGACTCCTTGAGGCAACGGCTGGGACGGTGGGCGCCCACCGTCTCAATCATCAGCCCAAGAAATCAGACCAGAGGCAGTTTCGCGGCAACCCCAGGGGGGGGGTGTCGACAAAAAACCCATGGGTGGCTCTGCGCCCAGGTTCCTTCAGCACTCCCTGGGGGGTGTCAAACTCCCAGCAGACTGACTCCCTGTGGCAACGGTCGGGACAGTGGGCGCCCAATGTCTTAACCGCCGCACTAAGGAATCAGCCGCAGTGAGCTGCAACACCCCTCAGGGAGTTGCCGAAAGGAACCTGGACCCATCGCCACACCGAACCTTCCATGGGACGGAGGACTCAGTCCGCAGGGAGTCGTGTCGTCCCGGGACGTCACGACACCCACACGGTTTCGCCAACCGTCCCAAACGTCGCCCACCGAAACCTACCATGGAATACAGTAGAGAGTCCACAGGGAACCATGGCGTTCGGGAACATCACGACACCGTCCCAACCGTCGGCCCGAGGACTCAGTCTGCAGGAAGTCGTGGCACCGTCCCCAAGGGGTGGAGGAAGTTCTGAAATAGATCAAGAAACGACAAAGTCAGTATGCTCAGCATTCTCAATTCAACGCTAACCTAACCCCTGCTTTGCACTGTTGTTTTGAAAATTGAGAAAAAGCACAGGGTGCACTTTCTGCCGTCTCCATGTTTTTTAGGACCTTGGAGACATGAAAACCCTTTTTCAATTTTATTGACTTCATATAAAAGTAGACATTCTAAGAGTTTCTCTTGTATACACGCACACAATAAAAACAAAACGTTGTGCCTTTGTAAAATAAAGAATAACGGGGCGCGCTTTCTGCCGTCCGTTTCCTCTCCGCGAACTCGTTTGTTCAACTATGAAATTGGGTTCCTTTTTGTGACAGTTTTTTCTTCATTTTGTTAATCTGTTCATTTAAGTGACATATTTCATGTATAACCCTATTTATTCCTTTTACACATGTACACTTTTATTCTGTTTTTCTCCACTCACAAGCGCCGCAGTCGTTTTAGTTTAAACCACGCCCTCTCGTCTTTCATCTTGTATCCTGTATTGGGGCGTAAATCTATTTAATTACTTCAAGAACACAGCTGTTATCAGCACTTAAAATCTTTCTAGTCACTATATTTCATCATTTTCACATTAATCACAGGGGAACAAACAAAGAGCTGAGGCCCCGATCACACAGAGCGGTTTGTCATTTAAAAACATGGAACGGGGGGGAAAAAAAACGACAAAGATTACGGTTATAAACACGAGCTTCGGCTAATAGGAAACGAAGGAGGTGTTGCTGTAATTTATAGTACTGACTTCAGTATAACTCAGTGTTGCATAACGCACCCTCACTTCAAAAGCATTATATTTGAATCTAGACCTCTATCTGGTGTAAGTGCAAAATTCCATTTAAGACTTGTGCTGGCTACTGTGTACAGGCCACCATTGGAATTTACAGACATTCTGAACTCTATTGGAATTAGGTAACATCAGGACTCACTCAATGTCGTAATCATTATATCTAATATTCTCACATGGAATCAATGTTGATTTCATCGCTCTGCGGACACCTCTGGGACAGGTGCTGGTCCTCCATCTGATCTGGATATGGCCCTGAAAGAAATGGGAAAAGGAAAGAAGGAGGACTGAGTCCACAGGGAGCCGTGGCGACCGGAGTCGTCACGACACCCCCTCACCGTTGCCCAAGGACCCAGTCCCAAACGTATCGCCCACCGAACCTACCATGGGATGGAGAACTGAGTCCAGAGGGAGCTGTGGCGACCGGAGTCGTCACAACACCCCCACCGTCGCCCAAGGACTCAGACCCAAACGCATCGCCCACCCAAGGGTTTAGCCGATACCTGCCTGGGTTTGACGCGACTTCCCTGCAGCCAGACTCCTTGAGGCAACGGCTGGGACGGTGGGCGCCCACCGTCTCAATCATCAGCCCAAGAAATCAGACCAGAGGCAGTTTCGCGGCAACCCCAGGGGGGGGGTGTCGACAAAAAACCCATGGGTGGCTCTGCGCCCAGGTTCCTTCAGCACTCCCTGGGGGGTGTCAAACTCCCAGCAGACTGACTCCCTGTGGCAACGGTCGGGACAGTGGGCGCCCAATGTCTTAACCGCCGCACTAAGGAATCAGCCGCAGTGAGCTGCAACACCCCTCAGGGAGTTGCCGAAAGGAACCTGGACCCATCGCCACACCGAACCTTCCATGGGACGGAGGACTCAGTCCGCAGGGAGTCGTGTCGTCCCGGGACGTCACGACACCCACACGGTTTCGCCAACCGTCCCAAACGTCGCCCACCGAAACCTACCATGGAATACAGTAGAGAGTCCACAGGGAACCATGGCGTTCGGGAACATCACGACACCGTCCCAACCGTCGGCCCGAGGACTCAGTCTGCAGGAAGTCGTGGCACCGTCCCCAAGGGGTGGAGGAAGTTCTGAAATAGATCAAGAAACGACAAAGTCAGTATGCTCAGCATTCTCAATTCAACGCTAACCTAACCCCTGCTTTGCACTGTTGTTTTGAAAATTGAGAAAAAGCACAGGGTGCACTTTCTGCCGTCTCCATGTTTTTTAGGACCTTGGAGACATGAAAACCCTTTTTCAATTTTATTGACTTCATATAAAAGTAGACATTCTAAGAGTTTCTCTTGTATACACGCACACAATAAAAACAAAACGTTGTGCCTTTGTAAAATAAAGAATAACGGGGCGCGCTTTCTGCCGTCCGTTTCCTCTCCGCGAACTCGTTTGTTCAACTATGAAATTGGGTTCCTTTTTGTGACAGTTTTTTCTTCATTTTGTTAATCTGTTAATTTAAGTGACATATTTCATGTATAACCCTATTTATTCCTTTTACACATGTACACTTTTATTCTGTTTTTCTCCACTCACAAGCGCCGCAGTCGTTTTAGTTTAAACCACACCCTCTCGTCTTTCATCTTGTATTGGGGCGTAAATCTATTTAATTACTTCAAGAACACAGCTGTTATCAGCACTTAAAATCTTTCTAGTCACTATATTTCATCATTTTCACATTAATCACAGGGGAACAAACAAAGAGCTGAGGCCCCGATCACACAGAGCGGTTTGTCATTTAAAAACATGGAACGGGGGGGAAAAAAAACGACAAAGATTACGGTTATAAACACGAGCTTCGGCTAATAGGAAACGAAGGAGGTGTTGCTGTAATTTATAGTACTGACTTCAGTATAACTCAGTGTTGCATAACGCACCCTCACTTCAAAAGCATTAGATTTGAATCTAGACCTCTATCTGGTGTAAGTGCAAAATTCCATTTAAGACTTGTGCTGGCTACTGTGTACAGGCCACCATTGGAATTTACAGACATTCTGAACTCTATTGGAATTAGGTAACATCAGGACTCACTCAATGTCGTAATCATTATATCTAATATTCTCACATGGAATCAATGTTGATTTCATCGCTCTGCGGACACCTCTGGGACAGGTGCTGGTCCTCCATCTGATCTGGATACGGCCCGGATCCAGCTGACTACATGCGCTGTGGTCGTGTCTAGGTGCAGGTCCACCATCTGATCTTGATATGGCCCTGAAAGAAATGGGAAAAGGAAAGAAGGAGGACTGAGTCCACAGGGAGCCGTGGCGACCGGAGTCGTCACGACACCCCCTCACCGTTGCCCAAGGACCCAGTCCCAAACGTATCGCCCACCGAACCTACCATGGGATGGAGAACTGAGTCCAGAGGGAGCTGTGGCGACCGGAGTCGTCACAACACCCCCACCGTCGCCCAAGGACTCAGACCCAAACGCATCGCCCACCCAAGGGTTTAGCCGATACCTGCCTGGGTTTGACGCGACTTCCCTGCAGCCAGACTCCTTGAGGCAACGGCTGGGACGGTGGGCGCCCACCGTCTCAATCATCAGCCCAAGAAATCAGACCAGAGGCAGTTTCGCGGCAACCCCAGGGGGGGGGTGTCGACAAAAAACCCATGGGTGGCTCTGCGCCCAGGTTCCTTCAGCACTCCCTGGGGGGTGTCAAACTCCCAGCAGACTGACTCCCTGTGGCAACGGTCGGGACAGTGGGCGCCCAATGTCTTAACCGCCGCACTAAGGAATCAGCCGCAGTGAGCTGCAACACCCCTCAGGGAGTTGCCGAAAGGAACCTGGACCCATCGCCACACCGAACCTTCCATGGGACGGAGGACTCAGTCCGCAGGGAGTCGTGTCGTCCCGGGACGTCACGACACCCACACGGTTTCGCCAACCGTCCCAAACGTCGCCCACCGAAACCTACCATGGAATACAGTAGAGAGTCCACAGGGAACCATGGCGTTCGGGAACATCACGACACCGTCCCAACCGTCGGCCCGAGGACTCAGTCTGCAGGAAGTCGTGGCACCGTCCCCAAGGGGTGGAGGAAGTTCTGAAATAGATCAAGAAACGACAAAGTCAGTATGCTCAGCATTCTCAATTCAACGCTAACCTAACCCCTGCTTTGCACTGTTGTTTTGAAAATTGAGAAAAAGCACAGGGTGCACTTTCTGCCGTCTCCATGTTTTTTAGGACCTTGGAGACATGAAAACCCTTTTTCAATTTTATTGACTTCATATAAAAGTAGACATTCTAAGAGTTTCTCTTGTATACACGCACACAATAAAAACAAAACGTTGTGCCTTTGTAAAATAAAGAATAACGGGGCGCGCTTTCTGCCGTCCGTTTCCTCTCCGCGAACTCGTTTGTTCAACTATGAAATTGGGTTCCTTTTTGTGACAGTTTTTTCTTCATTTTGTTAATCTGTTCATTTAAGTGACATATTTCATGTATAACCCTATTTATTCCTTTTACACATGTACACTTTTATTCTGTTTTTCTCCACTCACAAGCGCCGCAGTCGTTTTAGTTTAAACCACGCCCTCTCGTCTTTCATCTTGTATCCTGTATTGGGGCGTAAATCTATTTAATTACTTCAAGAACACAGCTGTTATCAGCACTTAAAATCTTTCTAGTCACTATATTTCATCATTTTCACATTAATCACAGGGGAACAAACAAAGAGCTGAGGCCCCGATCACACAGAGCGGTTTGTCATTTAAAAACATGGAACGGGGGGGAAAAAAAACGACAAAGATTACGGTTATAAACACGAGCTTCGGCTAATAGGAAACGAAGGAGGTGTTGCTGTAATTTATAGTACTGACTTCAGTATAACTCAGTGTTGCATAACGCACCCTCACTTCAAAAGCATTATATTTGAATCTAGACCTCTATCTGGTGTAAGTGCAAAATTCCATTTAAGACTTGTGCTGGCTACTGTGTACAGGCCACCATTGGAATTTACAGACATTCTGAACTCTATTGGAATTAGGTAACATCAGGACTCACTCAATGTCGTAATCATTATATCTAATATTCTCACATGGAATCAATGTTGATTTCATCGCTCTGCGGACACCTCTGGGACAGGTGCTGGTCCTCCATCTGATCTGGATACGGCCCGGATCCAGCTGACTACATGCGCTGTGGTCGTGTCTAGGTGCAGGTCCACCATCTGATCTTGATATGGCCCTGAAAGAAATGGGAAAAGGAAAGAAGGAGGACTGAGTCCACAGGGAGCCGTGGCGACCGGAGTCGTCACGACACCCCCTCACCGTTGCCCAAGGACCCAGTCCCAAACGTATCGCCCACCGAACCTACCATGGGATGGAGAACTGAGTCCAGAGGGAGCTGTGGCGACCGGAGTCGTCACAACACCCCCACCGTCGCCCAAGGACTCAGACCCAAACGCATCGCCCACCCAAGGGTTTAGCCGATACCTGCCTGGGTTTGACGCGACTTCCCTGCAGCCAGACTCCTTGAGGCAACGGCTGGGACGGTGGGCGCCCACCGTCTCAATCATCAGCCCAAGAGATCAGACCAGAGGCAGTTTCGCGGCAACCCCAGGGGGGGGGTGTCGACAAAAAACCCATGGGTGGCTCTGCGCCCAGGTTCCTTCAGCACTCCCTGGGGGGTGTCAAACTCCCAGCAGACTGACTCCCTGTGGCAACGGTCGGGACAGTGGGCGCCCAATGTCTTAACCGACCCACTAAGGAATCAGCCGCAGTGAGCTGCAACACCCCTCAGGGAGTTGCCGAAAGGAACCTGGACCCATCGCCACACCGAACCTTCCATGGGTCGGAGGACTCAGTCCGCAGGGAGTCGTGTCGTCCCGGGACGTCACGACACCCACACGGTTTCGCCAACCGTCCCAAACGTCGCCCACCGAAACCTACCATGGAATACAGTAGAGAGTCCACAGGGAACCATGGCGTTCGGGAACATCACGACACCGTCCCAACCGTCGGCCCGAGGACTCAGTCTGCAGGAAGTCGTGGCACCGTCCCCAAGGGGTGGAGGAAGTTCTGAAATAGATCAAGAAACGACAAAGTCAGTATGCTCAGCATTCTCAATTCAACGCTAACCTAACCCCTGCTTTGCACTGTTGTTTTGAAAATTGAGAAAAAGCACAGGGTGCACTTTCTGCCGTCTCCATGTTTTTTAGGACCTTGGAGACATGAAAACCCTTTTTCAATTTTATTGACTTCATATAAAAGTAGACATTCTAAGAGTTTCTCTTGTATACACGCACACAATAAAAACAAAACGTTGTGCCTTTGTAAAATAAAGAATAACGGGGCGCGCTTTCTGCCGTCCGTTTCCTCTCCGCGAACTCGTTTGTTCAACTATGAAATTGGGTTCCTTTTTGTGACAGTTTTTTCTTCATTTTGTTAATCTGTTAATTTAAGTGACATATTTCATGTATAACCCTATTTATTCCTTTTACACATGTACACTTTTATTCTGTTTTTCTCCACTCACAAGCGCCGCAGTCGTTTTAGTTTAAACCACGCCCTCTCGTCTTTCATCTTGTACCCTGTATTGGGGCGTAAATCTATTTAATTACTTCAAGAACACAGCTGTTATCAGCACTTAAAATCTTTCTAGTCACTATATTTCATCATTTTCACATTAATCACAGGGGAACAAACAAAGAGCTGAGGCCCCGATCACACAGAGCGGTTTGTCATTTAAAAACATGGAACGGGGGGGAAAAAAAACGACAAAGATTACGGTTATAAACACGAGCTTCGGCTAATAGGAAACGAAGGAGGTGTTGCTGTAATTTATAGTACTGACTTCAGTATAACTCAGTGTTGCATAACGCACCCTCACTTCAAAAGCATTATATTTGAATCTAGACCTCTATCTGGTGTAAGTGCAAAATTCCATTTAAGACTTGTGCTGGCTACTGTGTACAGGCCACCATTGGAATTTACAGACATTCTGAACTCTATTGGAATTAGGTAACATCAGGACTCACTCAATGTCGTAATCATTATATCTAATATTCTCACATGGAATCAATGTTGATTTCATCGCTCTGCGGACACCTCTGGGACAGGTGCTGGTCCTCCATCTGATCTGGATACGGCCCGGATCCAGCTGACTACATGCGCTGTGGTCGTGTCTAGGTGCAGGTCCACCATCTGATCTTGATATGGCCCTGAAAGAAATGGGAAAAGGAAAGAAGGAGGACTGAGTCCACAGGGAGCCGTGGCGACCGGAGTCGTCACGACACCCCCTCACCGTTGCCCAAGGACCCAGTCCCAAACGTATCGCCCACCGAACCTACCATGGGATGGAGAACTGAGTCCAGAGGGAGCTGTGGCGACCGGAGTCGTCACAACACCCCCACCGTCGCCCAAGGACTCAGACCCAAACGCATCGCCCACCCAAGGGTTTAGCCGATACCTGCCTGGGTTTGACGCGACTTCCCTGCAGCCAGACTCCTTGAGGCAACGGCTGGGACGGTGGGCGCCCACCGTCTCAATCATCAGCCCAAGAAATCAGACCAGAGGCAGTTTCGCGGCAACCCCAGGGGGGGGTGTCGACAAAAAACCCATGGGTGGCTCTGCGCCCAGGTTCCTTCAGCACTCCCTGGGGGGTGTCAAACTCCCAGCAGACTGACTCCCTGTGGCAACGGTCGGGACAGTGGGCGCCCAATGTCTTAACCGACCCACTAAGGAATCAGCCGCAGTGAGCTGCAACACCCCTCAGGGAGTTGCCGAAAGGAACCTGGACCCATCGCCACACCGAACCTTCCATGGGACGGAGGACTCAGTCCGCAGGGAGTCGTGTCGTCCCGGGACGTCACGACACCCACACGGTTTCGCCAACCGTCCCAAACGTCGCCCACCGAAACCTACCATGGAATACAGTAGAGAGTCCACAGGGAACCATGGCGTTCGGGAACATCACGACACCGTCCCAACCGTCGGCCCGAGGACTCAGTCTGCAGGAAGTCGTGGCACCGTCCCCAAGGGGTGGAGGAAGTTCTGAAATAGATCAAGAAACGACAAAGTCAGTATGCTCAGCATTCTCAATTCAACGCTAACCTAACCCCTGCTTTGCACTGTTGTTTTGAAAATTGAGAAAAAGCACAGGGTGCACTTTCTGCCGTCTCCATGTTTTTTAGGACCTTGGAGACATGAAAACCCTTTTTCAATTTTATTGACTTCATATAAAAGTAGACATTCTAAGAGTTTCTCTTGTATACACGCACACAATAAAAACAAAGCGTTGTGCCTTTGTAAAATAAAGAATAACGGGGCGCGCTTTCTGCCGTCCGTTTCCTCTCCGCGAACTCGTTTGTTCAACTATGAAATTGGGTTCCTTTTTGTGACAGTTTTTTCTTCATTTTGTTAATCTGTTAATGTTAATGGGTGTTGCTAGGCGGTTGCTAGGGTGTTCTGGGTGGTTGCTAGGTGGTTGCTAGGGTGTTTTGAGTGGTTGCTAGGCGGTTGCTAGGGTATTCTGGTTGGTTGCTAGGGTGTTTTGGGTGGTTGCTAAGGTGTTCTGGGTGGTTGCTAGGCGGTTGCTAGGGTGTTCTGGGTGGTTGCTATGGTGTTGCTAGGCGGTTGCTAGGGTGTTCTGGGTGGTTGCTAGGTGGTTGCTAGGGTGTTTTGAGTGGTTGCTAGGCGGTTGCTAGGGTATTCTGGTTGGTTGCTAGGGTGTTTTGGGTGGTTGCTAGGCGGTTGCTAGGGTATTCTGGTTGGTTGCTAGGGTGTTTTGGGTGGTTGCTAGGGTGTTCTGGGTGGTTGCTATGGTGTTACTAGGTGGTTGCTAGGGTATTCTGGTTGGTTGCTAGGGTGTTCTGGGTGGTTGCTAGGCGGTTGCTAGGGTGTTCTGGGTGGTTGCTATGGTGTTGCTAGGCGGTTGCTAGGGTGTTCTGGGTGGTTGCTAGGCGGTTGCTAGGGTGTTCTGGGTGGTTGCTATGGTGTTGCTAGGCGGTTGCTAGGGTATTCTGGGTGGTTGCTATGGTGTTGCTAGGTGGTTGCTAGGGTATTCTGGGTGGTTGCTAGGTGGTTGCTAGGGTGTTCTGGGTGGTTGTTAGGGTGTTGCTAGGCGGTTGCTAGGGTGTTGCTAGGCAGTTGCTAAGGTATTTTGGGTGGTTGCTAGGGTGTTGCTAGGCGGTTGCTAGGGTGTTCTGGGTGGTTGCTAGGGTGTTGCTAGGTGGTTGCTAGGGTGTTCTGGGTGGTTGCTAGGGTGTTGCTAGGTGGTTGCTAGGGTGTCCTGGGTGGTTGCTAGGCAGTTGCTAGGGTGTTCTGGGTGGTTGCTATGGTGTTGCTAGGTGGTTGCTAGAGTATTCTAGGTGGTTGCTAGGCGGTTGCTAGGGTGTTCTGGGTGGTTGCTATGGTGTTGCTAGGCAGTTGCTAAGGTATTCTGGGTGGTTGCTAGGCGGTTGCTAGGGTGTCCTGGGTGGTTGCTATGGTGTTGCTAAGGTATTCTGGGTGGTTGCTATGATGTTACTACTTGGTTGGTAGTTGTCACAGATGGTTACTATGGAGTCTTTATAGAGTTCTTAGCATGATCTTGGCATGATATAGCACTTAACTCATTACTATTAGCATGTAGCTATTCACTGCTAGCATGTGTAGCATGTTGGAAGTGCTGTTTGCTAGCATGAGTCAAAAGAGCCAAACCTCATCTCTATACGATGTTCTGATACAGAGATATAGGTCTTGCAAAACGGTTGCTAGGGTACTCAAGTTTGGTTGCTATGGAGTTGCTTGGGAGCTGGGAGCTTTAAACGTAAGAAGTTTAAAGTGGTTTGAAGTTTAAAGTAGTTTACAGTAGTTTGAAGTTCATGACAGATAGATAGATAAATAAGTTAGATACACACACACACACACGCGCACACACACACACACACACACACACACACACACACATACACACTAACTCGCTCACACACTCACTCAGACACACACGCACACTCAAGAGTTTATGAGTTTAGAGTTTATAAGTGTATCAATTGATGAGTTTATAAGTGTATGAGTTTTTGAGTTTATAAATTTAAATGAGTTTAGAGTTTATAAGTTTAAATGAGTTTAAGAGTTCAGAGTTTATTAATTTATGAGTTTAAGAGTTCATAAGTCTATGAATTCATGAGTTTATAAGTTAATTAGTTTAAATTAGTCTCATTGGCTAATATAGTATATAGAACGGCAGTTTGGTTTAGTCTTCAAGGTATTTTGATTTGAATTTTCGTCGGTTGGTGAGTTTGAATCTAAATTTGAATTTTTTAGAACTCCCCAATGCAAGTCAATGGGAGTTTTTCCGAGTTTTGATCGTCATTTTTAGGAAAACCGTAAGTCCGATCAGTCTGAAAAGATATAGCAACGCGAGTCAGATCAGTTTGAGTGTCTGAGCCAAGTTTGGAGTATGTCACGACACCCCCTCACCGTTGCCCAAGGACCCAGTCCCAAACGTATCGCCCACCGAACCTACCATGGGATGGAGAACTGAGTCCAGAGGGAGCTGTGGCGACCGGAGTCGTCACAACACCCCCACCGTCGCCCAAGGACTCAGACCCAAACGCATCGCCCACCCAAGGGTTTAGCCGATACCTGCCTGGGTTTGACGCGACTTAAATAATATTAATTTTATTTTATTTGTCATGTTTGCATTTATGAGGAAAAAACAATGTTATGGACGTGACAGTTCTCCGTAACTATGTTGCTCCTTTGGGGGTATAAATCCAATGAAAATATAATGGTTGTTTCATTTTAGCCAAATCTGTAAAACCTTTTTACTCTCATAACTTAAACTAAACATAATAAAACTAACTAAACTAATAAAAATTATTTGACGCAATAAGCATCATACGCAATATGTCGTGTCAGGTCCACCATCTGATCTTGATATGGCCCGGAAAGAAATGGGAAAAGGAAAGAAGGAGGACTAAGGGAGCTGTGGCGACCGGAGTCGTCACGACACCCCCACGCCCAAGGACTCAGAGCGTTGAATTTTTGAGCCTCTAGGACCAACTCTAATTTTATTTTAAAACATGAACCTAATTAAATGGAAAATGACATGTGTCGGTCTGTGTGTCTGCCATAATATAAACACCTAGCTAGTTAAGCTTAGTTTCAGGGATATTGTATAAATAGCCTAGTTGTGGGATATTCAAGCTCAAATTACTGTAAAATTGACAAGATTTCACAAGTTAGAAGGGATAGCCTCTCAACGTGCAGTTTTACCAATATTGTTAAAAAAAAATCAATATAAGAAATCTCCACAATTGCCAACTAAGTCTGAATGAAACAACACCCGTATTAAAGGGGTTTTTGACATCGGACCTCATTTTTAAGTCAGCCTGGTTGTTATTCATCAGTGGAGACATTTTTTTTTTTTAAATTATCCAGTCCTTATATTTGGATAGTTAGCCGATGCTAGGCTAGCGCGAGTCAAGGGTATATGTTAGCCAGCCATTAAAAAAACGTTTTACCCACTCCACAGTGCACCAAACGCAAATAAATTATAACACGACTATCGATGAAAATGTCCGTTGAGAGAATAATGTTAGAAATCAAACATTACCTTTCATCTCAATGATCCCAAAGGAACTAGTTTCTCAGCAGCTGCGGAATTTTACTTTGCTCCGGTTAGTAATGCGGCAAAAAGTAAACACAGTGTGCCAGCGGCAGGTAAATATGCCGGTACTCTTGCATCATGTGTGGACCGGCTCACTCGGTTGCCTAGGTAATCAATATCACTCCGCTGCTGCTGTAGACAAGGCTTATGATTACAGGGAACAAATTATAACTAATGCAATGTGATGAAAGGCAAGTTTGATTTCTAACATTATTCCCTCAACGGACACATACATCGATAGTCTAGTGTTATAACTGATTTGCGTTTGGTGCACTGTGGAGTGGGTAAAACGTTTTTTAATGGCTAGCTAACATATACCCTTGACTCGCGCTAGCCTAGCATCGGCTAACTATCCAAATATAAGGACTGGATAATTTTTTTTTTAAAATGTCTCCACTGATGAATAACAACCAGGCTGACTTAAAAATGAGGTCCGATGTCAAAAATCCCGAACCACCCCTTTAAACTAGTCAGATAAAAATAAAGGATTTACAGCTGGCAATTTACTGACTGGCTGTGTGTATCAATACTATCAAACTAAAATAGAACATTAAAAAATAACAAACCATTGGGTTGGGCCTGTACAAAAAGTAGGGCAAATAACTTACCAAACCAATGAAGAAGTGGATAATCACAGCAGATGTTCACAGACGCAGAAATTTCAACGGAAAAGAACAAGCTTATCTCGCTGGCTTTTATAACTGGAAAATCGTTGGACTAAACCATCGATAACTGGCGAAAAACCAGAGATTAAACTCACTAAATGACCGGACCTCAATGAGCTTTCTGTTCATTGTGTTCTATAAGCTTTCTTGCTGCCCTAACCAAAAAATATTATTTAAATCCACTAATTTCATCATTGTAAAGCACTAAAAAAAAACAAAAACAATCCCAAACCATCACTTGGTTTTTTCCACCTCCCATGATGCACCGCAGCACAGGTTAGGTGGGATATTAAAAAGATCTTTCTAGCGGCTACTTCGGATTATTTGCGTCTGAATCTCTCCAGATTAAGGTAATGTTTCCAAAAGATTGAATTTATGCTTTTGGTTCAGCACACACGCACGGCCGTATTTCATCAAAAGGTGTCGGGATGCAAACGGACTAATTTGGCGATACACAGTAGGGATGGGGAAATGAAGCCTAATGAATCACTAGCTACGTTTACATGGACACAATCGGAATGAAATCAATACGATTGATGAATCCGAACAAGGTGTTTACATGAATGATAAATAAAGTAATCGGGTTGATGTGCGCGTTATATGTCACAAGTTTCAAATCGGATCTGATGTTTTGACATGCGCACACTGCACGAATATACAGAATTTCCCGCTGTTCGCGCATATATATTCTCCTCTATTGGTTCTTTATTTGTTTTAAACAGCAGACATAATATTAATTCGTCTCTGGTCATAATTTAGAGCATATTAACCGTTTTGCAGTGCTGCTTATTGATCACGCAGTAAAAATGCCCCTCCCCGCGGCCAAAACCAGACGTCTGTGGATGAGAATCCAAAACAAGCACTGGTGGGCCGTTGTCCTGCTGCACTACACAGACGCGCGACTGAAATGAGAATTTTAGAATGACGGGAAACATATTAATATGACACTTTATCAGAGCCCGTCTACGGAGAGCCTTGGCACTTCCTATTAGCCCCATTGTATCGATCTTGGTTGCAGTTCCATCAGAGCTCCACTGGAGGTGATCGCGGGCGAGTGCAGACTGAATGGGAGTCTATGGGGCTAGACGGCTAAATGTGTCTCTTTCACCCGATTGCCGTTGAGAAATCTCAGATTTTATTGTAGGTTTTGCAAGTTCAACATGGGTTATAGGTCGAAAGTTGAATGAACGAGTACTTATTTCTTTTCGATTTCTTACAGGTTGAGTTGTTTTTGCCCATAACACGCTAGCATTCTGACGTCATTGACATTTTAAAAGACTTTTTAAACCAAATGAGTGACTCTAAAAAATCTAACACCCAGCAATGTGTAATTTCTTTGCATCTCCTTTCGAATACAACATTCAAATTACTAGACAAAAAATTATATCCTGAGAAAAGTGGATTTTGAGGGTTTTTCGCCATAGACCTCCATTCATTCTGCACTCGCCTGCGAGCGCCCCCGCATGGACAGAGACGTGTTACTGCAGCCAGTCCAGAAACCGGAAATAAGCAGAGAGTGCCAATTCTCTTCCTATTAGACATTCTCTGACTTTATTCAACAGGAAGAACAGCTCGTTCCGCGCGTCATACGTCATTACGCTATTTAACGTCATTGCACATGCGCAATCCTTTCAGTTTAGGTTTTCAATCCGAGCAAGTGTTTACATGTTCTCTCGATCGGATTACAAAAGGGATAAACCACCCCTTTCAATCCGATCGAAATTTGTTTACATGAAGGTTTTTTAGTCCGATTGAGCCGTCAATCCGATTATAAGTGTCCATGTAAACGCAGCTACTGAGGCTTTCCCCTGACTGTTCCGGGAAATGATTCAAAGATTCGAGAGTATCGAGAACAGCGCAGAGAACGGCGCCATCTGGTGGTTATTTAAAATGAAGCAGCCAGAAGCCTGTATTAGAAGCTCTGGCAGATGAAGCAACCACAACACACTCCATAGTTTCAATGTTATGTGTACAAATAAAAGCCTTACATGTTTGTGTTTGATTTGTTCATTAAATAAATTCATTTTCTCATTAAAGTGTGACAATAAAATATATCATAGCTTATATGCTTATATGATTCTTCTGACACCCAAAGCGAAACGCGCACGTGACTTGACAGAAAGTGAGGCTTCGTTTGTCATCGATCACGTGACTCTAGTAAACCAAAAAAACGGAGCTTCACTACAAATTGTGTCGCTTATGTGATACGCGCATCGAAGCTTCAGTGTCATGTAACATATATGTAATACACAGGCAAAAAAGATCTATTTTGAGGTTTTTACAAAAATGTCTAGCGAGCCCAATACTCCAAATATCAATAAACGATCTCTTTATTTGCGTGTTTTCTGAGAGGAACCTTTTCTTTGGCCAAGAGAAATGCCGTGTTTCTCAGCAGAGAGCACCATAGACATAATGTAGCCTATATAGGCTGCGTTCGAAACCGCATACTCAATGAGTAGGTACTTAATTTCAATAAGTACTTACTTAATTAGCGTTAAAAGAGTAGGTACTTTATAGCCAGATCTCGTTGAGTATGAATGAGAACCGGACATCTGCCATGTTGACGTTATCATGTGACCTACGACGCGTTATCACACGCACAACAACTTAAAAGATTTGAACGACACGTTTTATTCATCTGTCTGTAAATATCATGATATTGATTAAATTTGCTCATTTTGTTGTCTTTTTGAAGAAACTGCTGTCCATTTATTTTGTGAGTACATTTAGGGTTGATTTAAGTTCTTATATTTAACCCTACTTAATGTGACCCACCGTTTTATCCTTAACAATATTTATTTTTATTACGAAATCCCAAAATTGTCATCTCTTCAGGGTTCCCACGGGTCCTTGAAATCCTTGAAAGTTTGTGAATCTGAAAAAATGTTTTCAAGGCCCTGAAAAGTTTTTTGAAAATAAACATACATAGAGACAGGTGCTTGAAAGTGCTTGAATTTATTTTGTGCAAGAAGTTTTCTGGAAATAATTCCATATTCACTCCAGTTCCCTAATGTGTTATTTTGCCAACACTTCATGGGCCTTTGCATGCTAGCTTGCTTGATTTGCACTAGTTAAGCGCATTTACGCGTTACGTTACCAGGGTTTTTCCTGCATAGAGAATTATGAGGAGGCCGCCTTCGTCTCTCGACAATAAAAAATAACTAGGGAATCACCGAAAACGTGAGGATAATTCTGTTTTATTTCATTTAAAGTAAGTGGTGATTGATAGCCTATGGTTGATAATAATATAGTCCTACCTAATGTACTGACAGTAACAATGTAGCGCTGTTGAGGCTCGCGCAGTTATTTATAACATATTATAGTTAAGAAACAATATATAGCCTAGGCTACACACGACCAGAGAGCTGTTTGCGTGAATGCCATCAAGATTGAAACCGAGACTGATTTCATAACAGTTCAATAAACAAATAGTTAAAATTAAGTCACTTACATTTTAGACGCAATGACTGTTTTTGTTCTGTTTCAGCAGCGAAAATAGTTCCAAACAAAGATCACCGCAGAACCATCGCGCATGGCATGCAACAGTTGTTGCATTACTGAATGATTCAGCGTTTTGAAAGAATCGGTTGAGTCAAAGATTCAATTACCCATTCATAAACTGCCTCATTCTGAATAAATCAGCCTTTTGAACGAATCGTTTGAATGAATGACTCAATGACTTGCTCATTAAGACGGTCGCCTGCCGCCTCCTACTGGCGGTATAGTTTCATAAAGTATCATTCTTTTCAACATTCCTTATTTGTATATTCAAAAATATTTAAAATAATCTAATTTAATACAGTTATTATTTTTCAATGTAAATTATTTAATTGAATTGGTAACAGCCTAGTGTCTTATTATTTTAGTTTAATAAATTGATCAAATTTAAGAATTTAAAATGAAAGATGGAGCATACATTAAAATTAGGGGAAAAATGCCCTTTATAAAAGGTACAAAAAAGTAGTGTATTCAAACAGTAATGTAATGAAAGTTTGAAACAACAATGAAATTAAACAATTTAAGTTTGAAGGGAGGGAGTAAAGCCTCTGTTTAGGCTATTAAGGAATTATGTAATTTTGCCAATAGAAGAACTTTTATTTTAAATAAATGTTCATTTAAATCAGCCTACTTCAGTGTGATATGTTACCATACTATCATGCTTAACAGTGAGAATCTGAATAATTGTAATGTGATGATCAGATGCAGATATCTAAATCAGAGAATATAGGCGGTTTGCGGGTGGATTATCTATTTTTAACAGTGGATTTGGGTGACTCAAAGTGCACCAGATTAATGAATTTATCTTTAAAATGTACAAAATTTTCTTACGGGGGGGCATGCCCTAGAGGTACCAAGCTCAAACAATGTGGGAAACACAATAGGCTATGTGATGATCTACAAAAAATACAATTTTTAGTATCTTATTAAAATACATTAATAGGATTTTTACCACCTCCGCCTCATTTTGAGCCAGGAAAAACCCTGAGTTATGTTAAGTGTTTCCCGCATGATGTACTTGCCATGAAGTTCACGTGCGCATGAAACTACGATGGTACCTCATCGTTTGTTGTTGGACACAACAAATGTGTCCCCGCATTAAGTCCTTGAATTTGAGGGTATTGGACCTGGAAAGTCCTTGAAAGGTCCTTGAATTTGAAGTCAACCAAGGTGTGGGAACCCTGTCTCTTGAATATGTTGTTAATTTCTTAATTTTATATCCAAACATTTTCATCCATAAGCAAAAGTGGCTTACTGCTTTGTTTTCCTCTTTTTCTTGTTAAATTTAACTCTCGTTTCATCCCTCAGGCCTATAAATAACAGAAAATGCATTTTTTAAAATGTATTATATAATTAATTATTTAAGAAAATATATATTGATATTCAACCTTATAGGTTTTTTCCTGTGTATAAAATCTCATGTTTGCAAACCCATGATTGATATATATATATATATATATATATATATATATATATATATATACATTACATTTTGTGTTATGAGGTTAGGGTTAGGGTATGTATGTCATTTGAAATAGCTATGCATGAATACACTCTAGATGTGTATATAGTGAACATCTACTTTTTCATTCAAACAATAAATAAAGCATTAATTAATTGTATTTTATTTACTGACAACAATTAGAAATATTAATAAATTAGTAAAATAATGAATCAAAGTCACCATCACACAATAAACAAATGCATATTGTTAGGAATAAAGGTATTCCAACACGAAGTGCCTTTTCTTTCCGTCCTTTATTTAGGTAGTGAATGAATAAAACAAAAGAAAAGAAGAGGCCAGCGCTGGGAAGCACAAGAGAGTAGCTTACGTTTCCAATATTCTGGAGTGAATATATACTGAAAATGTATAGGGAGTATCACAATCTTAACCAATAAAATCCTACATGACATCATATATACTGTTGTATAACATAACTATAAATGGTCAATATCCGATACAGTTTCCTTTAGGTCCTTTAGATCCGAAAGGCTTCTGTAACACACAATGCATAGAAAACACACATCTCTCTCCCCCTTTCTACATTTGGGGTGCTTCTTAATATGAAACAGATGTGCCTTACATACATACAAAGGAATGTGCAAGCAAGGCTTTCTTACTGTACAGCACAGGGCCTTTTGTTCTCTGGACAAAACTTATGCTCTGGACAAAACATATTTATGAATAAAGCTATTGCATGGACAAAGCTGAGATAAAGAAAATACATTTCTGACACATATACAAGTCAACACATGAAACAAAGCTTTATTCAAACTACAATCATGCAGGCTGCAGGCGGTGAACCCCACATCCTTCTGCTCAACACAGTGGTTCCCATTCTGAGGCTCTGATGAATCAGCTGACCGCCAGAGGTGAGCCGTTCCTTCGTGCCTGAGGTTGTTGCGTGATGTGTTGTGCTTCACAATCTGAGGCAATAAGGGAGTTATTTCTTTCTGGAGTGATGGTGGGTCTCATGAGGGCAGGTGGAGGGTCTCGTCCATGGCACCATCTCCAGGATTCAGCTCTGGGCTCCTCATCCTCAGTGCTCACACCAGTCTGCTGACATTTCAGATCCTACAAAATACACAAACATAACACAAAAGCAGCCATTTTAACAGCACAATGTCATTTGATTTCAGTATTATTTAGAAGACAAAAATGCTTTTTTCCACAAATGCCACCATCATCTTTCTTTGCAGGTCCTGCTCCACCACAAAAGCTGTGCAGCAAATGCACAGAAATCAAGAATCAGAAAAGTGCTGTAATAGCTCTGTTTGAAATTACAATAATTATTAAAGCTGCAAGTATATTCTGAAATACAACTAAAATATATGATGTTAAGTGTGAAATATATTTATTGGGCCACTTTGAAATATTTGCATATATTCTAAAATATACTCTGAAAATATATTTCAAATATATTTATCTTTTGTGTATGGAATGTCATGAGTGTAGGAACCCATTACCCAGTAACACATTATTTCCACATCTGCATAGTTGACGATTACCGTAATTTACTATAAATTTAATGAGACGCGTTTGTAAACCATGTTTTCCGTCAAAATAAAAGATTATGTGCTTATATCTCTTTCAAGTATAGAAATTAGTACAAAACTAATTATGAAAGTTTCCTTTATTTTTCAGTGCATTTGTTTTACAATATATGTCTATTAGTGTGCTATTATTATTATGGCCAAAATGCCGATTTTTTTTTTTTTGTCCCAGTCCAGCCCTGATTATGTGTCTACCACCGCAGACATTTGTCCTTTATCCTGTTGTTTGTGGATTTTACAGTGAGGCATATTTCTTTGTGCAGACATGTATATTATTCTTTCATATGGTTTTACATGCCATTTTGTATAGGCTACATTTATAAACACTATTTGGACAGGCTAAGTGATGATAGGACTATGATGTTTGTCCGTATCTACAGGGTAAATTAAGAAATGGGAAAGTAAAGTAATAAGTAGTGAAGTTACTTTTCAAATGCAGTAACTAGTAAAGTAATCTCATTACAATTTACAGAAGTAACTAGTAACTAGTAACTAATTACTTTTTTTGAGTAACTACCCCAACACTGGTCGTAAATATCGTAAATATGTGAAATACATCAACTTTTATCTGAAAGTGGGTAGATTTCCAACTACAGGTGGTCATGCTGATTTTAAAGTTAACAAAAAGCATTAAAGAAAATAAAAATTAAAGAAAAAGCATTTAGGTATTAAGTTACATGTTTAACAGAAAGTGTCTTAAACTTGACATTGCTTTTTCTCCACACAGGAACGGTGATTCTGAGGATTAATGGTTCAGAAGGGCTTTACTGTAACAGAGACTTGGATCACACATAGAACACATGCACTGGATGCACTGAAGCTGCTTCATTTGCACTGGAATAACGTGAGGAACATTTTACTGCACTCATAAATATCATTAGCATTAAATATCAATAGTTGTTATGACATTACTTGTATTTCCCACTTACTTTAGAAAAAATGTGTGTGTGTGTGTTTCTGTGTGTGTGTTTCTGTGTGTGTGTGTGTTGTATCAACCATTGGACAGACTGAATATAGGTCTATTTGACCTGTGCAGTGTGTTTCTGTGTGTGTGTTTCTGTGTGTGTGTGTTTCTGTGTGTGTGTGTGTGTGTGTGTGTGTGTGTGTGTGTGTGTGTGTGTGTGTGTGTGTGTGTGTGTGTGTGTGTGTGTGTGTGTTTGTGTGTTGTATCAACCATTGGACAGACTGAATATACGTCGTAAATATCGTAAATATGTGAAATACATCAACTTTTATCTGAAAGTGGGTAGATTTCCAACTACAGGTGGTCATGCTGATTTTAAAGTTAACAAAAAGCATTAAA
>CM040836.1:35753225-35790725 GCA_022828995.1 Vimba vimba | reverse complement strand
TCTTGGCTGTGCTCCGTCTGCTTGACCTGCATTCGTTTGATCCATAAACCTGAAGTTTATCAATGATCCACAGAATAGAATAATACACAAATCTCAGTTTTAATGTGTTTGCATTTTTTTATAAAGAACTTTGGCTGTAGGAGTGTAACATTAATTTGAAAGATAATATACAATATTTTTATTCATACTGTAATAAAACAATAACATAACTCCAGTTTCCTGGTGTCGAAACTACATATTGCGCCAAATAATTTTTATTAGTTTAGTTAGTTTTATTAGCACATAGTTTAAGTTATGAGAGAAAAAAGGTTTTACAGATTTGGCTAAAATGAAACGAGCAGTATTTTTTCATTGGATTTTTAAATGGCTCCAAAGGAGCAACATAGTTCTGGAGAACTGTCACGTCCATAACAATGTTTTTTCCTCATAAATGCAAACATGAAAAATAAAATAAAATTAATATTCTTTAATGGTACAAAGGCACAACGTTTTGTTTTTATTGTGTGCGAGAGAAACAAAAAAAAAAGTACTTTTATATGAATTATTTTTATTGAAAAAGGGTTTTTGGCAAAACATGAGGCCCAAAAAACAAAGACGGCAGAAAGTGCACCCTGTGCTTTATCTTAATTTTCAAAACAACAGTGCAAAGATTCAGATTCAGAGGTTAGCGTTGAATTGAGAATGCTGAGCATACTGACTTTGTCTTTTCTTGATCTATTTCAGAACTTCCTCCACCCCTTGTGGACGGTGCCACGACTTCCTGCAGACTGAGTCCTTGGGCCGACGGTTGGGATTAGGGGTGCAACGGTACAGATAGCCCACGGTACGGTCCGTACCTCGGTTTTTGGGCCACGGTCTCGGTTCGGTTTCGGTACATGTTTTGTGTAGAAAGAGACTGCTATTTCATCCCAAAAATATGTTTTATTTTTCTTATGAGCAAACAGAATGTCACAGTAGGAAGAACATCAATGTATGGAATAAATTAACACTCAAAATATTCAAGTGGATCCCAATTCCAAACCTTGATAACTGGTATATGAAGTGATCAATGTGAAAGAAAAAGTGCACTTTTATCTTTAACAAACATAAATTAGCTTGTGCTTTGAATAAAAAAAAGCAGAGCAAAATAATATAATAAAAAAATACTGCATTCAGGATACAAAGTGCAATGTTATTTACTCATCCACTATTGAGAGATTCTTGTGCAAAAAGATGAGTCTATCAACACTGTCTGGTGCAAGGCGAGACCGGTTGGCACTAACGACAAAGAGTATAGAAGCCCAAGAGGCGAAACTCAATAGAACGCTCCATAGCAACAGTTGCCCCCATGACGTGACTGCGCGGCCGCCATTATGGACTGAAAACTGAAGGAAAACGCCGAAAAATAATGGGAGTCAATGGCACTGAAAAACTTAACATAACCAAAACTTAACATAACTTAATTTTTTCTGGCCGTCATATCTAAATATGAAAACAATTTAAAATACATTGAGGATGTCCGACGTTAAATGACAGAAAATGTTACGTCTATGTGTTGGTTATGCATGGCCTAATTACCCTTAGGAAAATAGTATTTTGGGACAAAATATTACTATAGAAGTACTATAAGACTACTATAGAAATACTATAGCGGCTCTAGGATATTATAGAGGTATTACAGAACATAACATACTTCTGTGATTTTCTGTAATACCTCTATAATATTTTAAAGCTGCTATAGTATTTATATAGTAGTCTTATCGTACTTCTGTAGTATGTCCCAAATTACTATAGTATTCCTATAAGATTACTATAATATTTTGTCCCAAAATACTATAAGATTCCTATAGTACTTTTTAGTAAGGGTATGTCCCCCACCGAATCGGCTTCATTAGCCTACCACTTACGGTTTGCAAAGATACAATTATAAAATTACTGCAAACCTTTAATCTATCAATATTTATGTTCTATTATGGATTTTCCTTGTTATATGACTAACAGAAATTCATGAAATAATATATAGGCAGACACACAGTAATAAGATATTTATTCAAATGTTGATTTTGAAATTAGTGAACATCACCATATATATGATTTGGAAAAATAAATAAATAACATTATAAATGAACATTTCTAAAGACTTTCCTTTTACATAGTGTGACGGAGCAATACCAGGTTTCAGACACAAGGGGTTTCGACTACGCCACCCATGGGAATTTCACCCCGGGAAATATGAATGATACCTAAGAATTTAGGTCACACAGGTTCGACTCTCGTAAGGAAGTGGGCGGAAACGTGGGTATCAAGAAGAAATACAAAACTTTATTAATACAAAATCCTATTTAAAAAAGAGTGTGAGATTCACATTAAAATAATCTCCAGTGCACCAGGATGTGTCTGATGACTCGTTAGTGCATGGCTGACATCGACTTCAAGACAAACATAATCAACAAGTAACATACAACAATTCACATCACTATTAATTACACAACTGAAAAGAAAAGAAATACAACCTTACAGGGCCGGAGTTCACCCCACGGGAAGGGGTCACAAAGCTAGTAAATCAAAAGCACACTTGCGCACACACACACCACCGTGCACTCAGCTTACACAACCACAACACTTCAAAATTGGGGCACCGCCCGTAGGAGGAGGACCACCACCACCACCACAAGAGACCCGTCACCCGTGGGAACCCGGCGACTGAAAGAAAGAAAAACAAACAACTTCAGAACAGTTACAATAAATCACAAATTGATTTTATCACTGATCACAAAAACAAGGCGAAAAAAGTCATCAAGTCACAAACAATATACAGATGTTGGTACAATAGAAAAAAAAAAAAAGTTAACTTAATTCAGACCAGCTTAAAAGGAGCAACCACGGGGTTACTTTCTCCTTATTTCACAAAGTAGTGAACGTCGACTCCAAAATACACTAAACTATAATTTAAAGAAACCAGACAGCGACAATCCTCCTGATTAATTGGACAACGGAGAAGCAACCGGGAGGGCAACTATAGCAGAAACAAATCGCTCACGAGCGGGAGAGAGTATCCTAAGACAAATCCACACAGGAAAACAATTACCAAATGCATACATCACGTGCTAAAATTCTCAGCATTTAACTGTGCGTTATGCCGAAAAAGTGGAGATGAGCTCTATTATCCCTTTACAGGCACAAATATACGATATTCATATAACTGCCGTTCAGCTGAGATACAGGGAACACGGCACACAACGCGAAACATCAACTAATCCCCAAACCCCACCAAGCTAACCAATCTGCTTTCATAAAACAGTCCGCACATACCTGAGAGGTTAGTAGTCTTAGCATCCACTTAACACAAGCCGAGGGAACCAGGGAGGAGAAAAGACAGGCTAGAATGGCCATGAATCATTACTGTCATGCACACAGCAAACAACAAAACTTGCTACATGCTAATGAAACATACCTGTGTCCACTGTCAACAACGGAAAGAGAGGAGGAGCCGGACGTGACGCATCCCAGGCCATAACCAACCAGCTCTTAAATAGTGGATCCTCCCTGCTGATTGGTACTCACAACCGTCAATCACCACCACTCGTCCTATTCATTCGGTTACAACATAGAATATCACAAAAATATTAACAACTTGTTTTTTCAACATCTTCAGTGAAAGTGCACACAGTGAACGTTTCAATGGCAAGAAAATAAACAATCTATGAATGTCCTATTACAGGCAGAAAGGTACAAAAAAGATGTGCAATCTAGCAAGTGCACACATGAACTATAAACACCTACTAAAATGGATTTTGCCATTGACTGGCGATAACGACTTCAGCAGCTTTCAGTCCATAATGGCGGACGCGCCTCCGCAGCGCCATCTACAGACTGTTACCCATAACACAACAGAGTTTCGCCTCTTGGGCTTCTATACTCTTTGCTAACGATGTCCCCAGCAGTGGAGAAAATTCTCAACTTTTCAGAATGCCGCAAGCGCACCGTAGGTCACGTGACAAGAACCAACCAGAGCGCAGCTGACGACAGACGCCTCCGGCTTTAGCAACGACAGACGCCTCCGGAGCGCAACCGCCCTAGCGCTTTGGAAAAAGGAAAACGCGGCGCGCCATTCCATGTGAAGTCAAACAAGTAGTTGCCATGAACATCTTTAACATGTTTACTTTGAGAGAGAATCCCACGGTATTCAACAACAAAGGTGGATGGTTCAATGTGCTCAAGTGCAAACACACCTCTCCCTAAAAGGGCAAAATAATATATAATAATAAAAATAAAACATGAACCCAAGTGCACCTATATGTTACACAGCGAACCAACTTATCCTTTTAAAGAGTTAAATCCTGTAAAACTGTGTGATGTAATATGAGGTGCAGGAAGTGAATTTTTTTTTTAAATCAAGCATTGGTTTTCACTGTGATAAAGCCTACTAGTTGAATTTGGTTACACTATTCTCTGTATACATCATTTTAAGTATTTATTTTAAAATAATAATAAATTTTAAAAAATGGCGTAAAGTTTTTTTTTTTTATCTCTTAACCTTTATGAATATGAGCGGCTGACCCAAGGGTAAAATGTGTGAATGTGAAAGATCATGTCCAGACAGCCAGCAATAGGCCTACTTTCCATTCTTACAAGTGCATGCCTAGGCTACTTTATGATTTGATTTGCCTGCAGTCTGAACATAGTCTGAATATGGTTATGGTGCACAACTTACCTTTGTATGTGTTGATTTGTCGTCCCTCAATGAAGGCTTTGTCTTTGCCCGACAATGTGTTCTTTTGCATCCTGCTCAGGTTTTATTCTCTTCTTTTTTAACATGTTGACAACAAAACATTCCAGACAACATAAGTAGTATGTATTTTATATATATATATATATATATATATATATATATATATATATATATATATATATATATATATATATATATATGCTTTAAATACAGTACATTATTGTCAGACTGTAGTCTATCAATAAATACAACATTTTACACAAATAGTTGATAAGTGAGGTTTTTGAGGCTTGTTACTTTTGATAAAAAAACAGTCTCTGATTTCAAATTCAGTCCATTTTAATAGCATTTTATCACTCTCTAATGTGGCACCTCAGATCAAACGAAGCTAAACTCGTTATGTTAGAAAAATTAACAATAGAGAGAAAGTTTTAGAAAATCTTACATGTATTACACCTGATTTACATTAAAATAATCAATATAAAATGAATTGGAAATAGAATCGAAAGCATGTGAATTAAAATTGAATGGAATCATAAAATTTCTGCTAATATCCAGCCCTAAAATGAATCAACTTATTTTTAACTTATTCAACTTATTCTTTGTCCAAATGGTATGAAACCTTCTACGGCTCTTAACACTTTCTAGATCTACAAAAATAAATAAATAAAGTGGAATGATATCTGTTTTTATGTTAGCGTGACAAAATTTGTGACACTCGAGGTGAGACCCCGCAATCAAAATAGACTAAATTCATCATCAAAATCAGAAACAACGCAGAACACATCGACAGAAATGACAGAAATAAAGTGGCACACTTCCACCAATTCAAAAAGCATCCACAATGCTGAATTATTTTGCTCACAAGCGCACACACACACACACACACACACACACACATAGAGGAATACATTTTTGAGACTATAAAAACTGTTCTCTTATCATTTGTAAAATAAAATCATCCAAAATGCAGTACCACCACAAAAATAAATTGGTAACACTGACACATTGAAAAATGTGCACACACACACACACACAGGAACATTTGTAAGGCTATAATTTGTCAAATAAAATCATCCAAAATGCAACAGCAGTACCACCACAAAAATAAATTGGTGACACTGACACATTGAAAAAATGTAAACACACACACACACACACACACGCATACACACACGCATACACACACAGGAACATTTGTAAGGCTATAATGTATCAAATAAAATCATCCAAAATGCGGAACCACTACAAATATAAAGTGGTGTGGTGACACTGGCACATCGACAATGTGTACTCACACACTCTCTCTCTTTATCTCTCAGACACACACACACACACACACACACACACACACAATTGTGTGTGTCTAGAATCTAGAATTAGATTAAAAATAAATGATTGAAATAAATGATAAAATCTTAAGACTCCAACATTTCTCTTTGTAACATTTTGTTCAGGTTTGATTCTAATCATAATGTAACATTATTGAAAAACTGGGGGGGGTTTTGGTACAAAAAATGCTAAACTTTGACAAAAATATTTTATTTTTGTTATAATTGTGATTTTATAATATTTAGAAATGAATACAACTGAATCCAACTTGTGAAGAGATATCTTTCAGGTAGTCTAATAGCAAATAGCATATACTGGAGCTCTATAGCCATCTAGTGGTTAAAATTATTATTTTTTTATTTTAAAACTGCATTTTCCAAAAAATGGGCATAAATGTTACATTAAACCATTTAAAATCATCCATATTATCCCCATGAATGAAAGTTAGAAATCTGGGTCTTTTATAAAGTGAATTTTACATCAAATGCTGTTTTTTTGTAAAAAGGCTATTTAAATCTTTATTTATTTATTTATTTATTTATTTATTTATAGAAATTTAAAAAATATCATAAATTCTCCAAAAACTGCACAAATGTTGAGTAAAAACAATAACAAACAGAATAAAATTACATTTGTAAAAAAAAAAAAACTATTATCTTGTTACAACGCGGACTGTTGAGTAGACGCGTCTCAAGCCTGTTAGTGATCCAACGCTGGATACTCTTATAGATTACTCCCGGGGATCACGGCTGAACGCGTCTTCTCAACACTCACTTACAAACATTTTTTCGCCTATCGTGCGTCTACTCTACACCCGTACCACTAAAAGACGGATTATATCTAAGACGTTAGTCAGAAATTAGTATTAATATTGATAGCATCGCTGGTAGCGTCGTTGCTAACTTACTGTCCACCTGTTAAAATGGCGAATATATCAGATGTAAGTAGTCTACCTTTTGGTGCAGGTGAGGACACATTTGAGCTGCACGCGGTGCAGTCTGAGCTGGAAGCTGTTGAGAAACAGATCCACGACCTTTTAGTGAGACAAGCCGAGCTAATAGACCGGCGGTTAGCTCTTGAAACATCACGCGCCGCCGCCGATGCTCACAAATCAGAGATTAATGTTACTAACCCGCTGACTCTGACCTCGTCTACTCCGTGCGTTACTCAGCATCGGTCACGAGCCCGAGCGCCGAGGTCGCGATCAGCCATGGTCTCGTTCACTCCGGCTCCGACACGCCACCACGAAGCCTGGATATTTCCGCAGCGGAAGACGCGAGTCAGGTCTAGACCAAGAAAACTCTCTCCGACCCTCCCGGTTTTCGAGTTATCTACACAAAACCGCTTCTCCCCTCTTCGCGAAAAAGAACGCGATGCTGTGATCATCGGTGATTCCATCGTTCGACACGTACACGTTACGTTAGGTAAAAGTAAAGCGCACAGTCACTGCTTTCCTGGTGCTCGTGTTTCTGAAATCGCTGCTCGCGTTCCCGAGATTCTGAACGAGCGCGTCGGAGCTGTGGTCCTGCACGCGGGAGTGAAAGACATCAGGCTGCGACAGACAGAGGTTCTGAAGAAAGACTTCAGGAATCTGATCGATACGGTACGCAGCACATCGCCTGATATAACGATCATTGTGTCAGGACCGCTTCCCACGTACCGACTAGGTCATGAAAAGTTTAGTAGATTATTCGCGCTAAATGAATGGTTAATGTCATGGTGCAATGAGCAGAAACTGCTCTTTGTAAATAATTGGAATCTGTTTTGGGAGCGTCCTAGGCTTTTCCGTGCTGATGGCTTACACCCAAGCAGATTCGGATCGGATCTTCTGTCAGATAACATCTCCAAAATGTTAAATACCTTTTGACTAGTAACCAAAAGTCCAAATCATAGTCTCTGCTGCACCAAATTAACTGATATAAATACTAGTGTAGAACATTGCATAGAAATTGTGTCTATTCCTCGTTTAGTGAGATCAAATAATAAATCTACTGCAGGATCTAGGAAAAATCTAATTGTTATTAAAACATAAAATGTTGCTATTAGTAAACAAAAAACAATTTCTAAAGCTAGGTCTTTTAAACATTAGATCACTCACACATAAGGCAGTTATTGTAAATGAAATAGTCACAGATAATAGCTTCGATGTACTTTGCCTTACTGAAACCTGGCTTAAACCAAATTATTATGTCGGTCTAAATGAATCTACTCCATCAGGATACTCCTATAAGCACGAACCCCGTCTGATTGGTCGTGGCGGCGGTGTTGCAGCGGTCTATAGAGATATTCTCAATGTTACTCAGAAAACGGGTTATAAGTTTATTTCATTTGAAGTACTTGTACTAAATGTTACGCTCTTAGATGTTAGAAAAACTTCCCTATTATCACTAGCCTTGGCTACGGTATATAGACCGCCTGGGCCTTACGCTGATTTCCTAAAAGAATTTGCAGATTTTCTCTCAGATCTATTGGTCAATGTCGATAAAGCATTAATTGTTGGAGATTTTAACATACACGTAGATAATTCAAATGATGCGTTAGGGGCTGCGTTTATAGATTTATTAAATTCCTTTGGGGTCAAGCAAAACGTCACCGGACCAACTCATCGTCTTAATCACACACTCGATTTAATTATATCACATGGAACCGATCCAACCGATATAGATATCATTCCACAAAGTGATGATGTCACTGACCATTACATGGTAACTTGCATATTACGTACCCCTGTAATATATCATGCTGCGCCGCGTTATCGATTAGGCAGAACAATCCTTCCATCCACCATAGATAATTTTTCTAATTGCTTATCTGATCTGTCTCAGCTGCTCAGTGAACCCAAACAAACAGATGAACTAGAGGAATTAACTAGCACTATGAGCACCATTCTCTCTAGAACATTGGATATTGTTGCACCCATTAGATTAAAAAAGGTCAGAGAGAAAATTAAAGCACCATGGTACAACAACACTACGCGTGTTCTAAAGAGAGAAACTCGTAATTTAGAGCGTAAATGGAAACAAACTAATTTAGAGGTTTTTAGAATCGCTTGGAAAGACAGTATGTCACGTTATAAAAAGGCCCTAAAAGCGGCCAGGGCTGAGCACCTCCGCAAACTAATAGAAAACAACCAAAACAATCCTAGGTTTTTATTTAACACCGTGGCTAGACTAACAAATAAACAAGCGTCACCTGAACAAAATATCCCGTTACAGTTTAGTAGTAATGATTTCATGAAATTTTTCACTGAGAAAATAGAAAACATCAGAACCACAATTGTAAACGTTCAATCCTCAATCGCGCCTTATAATTCAGCCTCGATTATCCCCCCGCAAGAACAATTACAGTGCTTTACAACTATAGAACAAAAAGAGTTAAATAAACTTATCACTTCATCTAAAACAACAACATGTTTATTAGATCCTATACCAACTAAACTACTGAAGGAAGTGTTACCTGTAGTGGAAGAGCCTCTCCTCAATATTATTAACTCGTCTTTATCTTTAGGTCATGTTCCAAGAACATTTAAACTGGCAGTTATAAAACCTCTCATTAAGAAACCACAATTAGACCCAAATAATCTAGCAAATTATAGACCCATTTCAAATCTTCCTTTTATGTCTAAAATACTAGAAAAAGTTGTGTCCGCTCAACTGGGCTCTTTCTTACAAGAAAATGATATCTATGAAAAGTTTCAGTCAGGATTCAGGCCGCATCATAGCACTGAAACTGCGCTCGTTAAAATCACAAATGATTTACTCTTAGCTTCTGACCAAGGCTGTATCTCAATATTAGTTTTACTTGATCTTAGTGCTGCGTTCGATACTATAGATCATACAATACTCTTAGATCGACTACAAAATTATACTGGTGTTCAAGGACAAGCATTAAGCTGGTTCAGATCATACTTATCAGACTGCTACCATTTTGTCTATTTAAATGGAGAAAAATCGATCATAATTCCAGTAAACTATGGAGTGCCGCAGGGATCTGTGTTAGGCCCTCTATTATTCTCAATATATATGCTGCCACTTGGAAATATTATAAGGAAACATGGAATTAGTTTCCATTGTTATGCTGATGACACTCAAATATATATTTCATCACGGCCGGATGAAAACGCTAAATTATCCAAATTGACAGAGTGTGTTAAAGATATAAAAGATTGGATGACGCGCAATTTTCTTTTATTAAATCCAGACAAGACAGAGGTAATACTTATCGGTTCAAAAAACCGCCCACAAAACCTCTTACAATACAACTTTAACATAGTAGGATGTCCTGTTACTTTATCCTCTACAGTAAAAGACCTGGGTGTTATATTAGATTGTAACCTGTCTTTTGAAAATCATATTTCATATGTTACAAAAACAGCCTTTTTCCACCTCAGAAACATTGCTAAGCTACGTAACATGCTATCAGTTTCTGATGCAGAAAAGTTAGTTCATGCGTTCATGACCTCGAGACTAGATTACTGTAATGCTTTATTAGCCGGTTGTCCTGCATCCTCAATAAACAAGCTACAGTTAGTCCAAAATGCAGCCGCTAGAGTTCTTACTAGATCAAGAAAATATGATCATATAACACCGATTTTATCATCACTGCATTGGTTACCTATAAAGTCACGTATTAATTACAAGGTATTGCTACTGACTTATAAAGCCCTAAACGGCTTAGCTCCAGTCTATTTAACGGATCTTCTATCACCCTATAATCCATCGCGCTCTTTAAGATCAATAAATTGGAGGCTTTTGGTCATACCTAGGATATCCAGATCCACCAAAGGAGGGAGAGCATTTTCACATTTAGCTCCAAAACTCTGGAATAGCCTTCCTGATACTGTTCGTTGCTCGGATTCACTCTCCCAGTTTAAAACTAGATTAAAGACGCATCTTTTCAGCCAGGCATTCATATAATATTTTTAATCTTACAGTTAAATCCAACCTCTACTTCATAAACGCCAGAGGAGAACTGGCCCCGACTGAGCCTGGGTTCTCCCAAGGTTTTTTTTTTCTCCATTAGGTCACCTGATGGAGTTTTTTCGGTTCCTTGCCACTGTTGCCTTTGGCTTGCTCAGTTGGGGATACTTAATTTAATTAATCAATCAACAATACTATTGATCAGCATTATCAAACATGGATGTTTTACACTAGAAACAAACACTGATGTACTATTTTATTTAATACTGTGAAGCTGCTTTGATACAATCTGTATTGTGAAAAGCGCTATATAAATAAAGTTGACTTGACTTGACTTGACAAAATTAAATGTTATTGTCTGGGGTCTCTAGAGGGTTAAACTGTAAATTCATCCACTCAACTTTACCAGTCATCATGATGACAACATAGATTTATTTCTAAATGTAAATTAATTCTCTCAAGCATCCATGGAGATGTATGTTTCATTAACTAATACTAATACTTGTATGTGGACCAAACAAAAAAACAAACACGTTAATAGCATGTGCAAGTTGTTTGGAGACGCCATTTTAACTGCTTAAGGACTGATAGCCCGATTAGCGGCCATGTTTAAAGGTGATGTAACTTTAACTAGTTAAAACTGTCCGACTCCGACACTAAACTCCATAAAGGTAGAATATATAAAATAATAAATAAGTCTGTAATAGAGTGTAATTACACCTTTGCCATTAATATGTTTATAAGCAACTGAAAAAGCACAAATGTCAGGGCATGTCAGAACATCTCAAGGACCCCAAAAACCCCTCAGACCCCAGAGGGTTAATATACGATCACTCTCCAATAAAGGACCTCTGGTGTACGATCTACTGTCTGACCGTGAATTTGACTTTCTCTGTCTTACTGAGACATAGCAGAAACCAGATGACTTTTTTAATCTAAACCAGTCTGTTCCCCCAGGATATAGTTATGTTTGTAAATCACGTGATACGGGACGGGGAGGGGGGCTAGCAATACTTCATAAAGAGAAATTGAAAGTATCTCAGTTGACTTTGTCTACATATTCGTAGATCTGGCACCCATGGTAGTTAGTCGAATCCGAGGTACCACAAGAGAAATTGAAGATGAAGATCTGAGAGCACGTGAAGGAGTGTAAACATGGAGAAGTTGTGTAAGGTATTGGGGTGCAAGATTATGAAGTGCCTTATAAGTAAGTAGCAAGATCTTGAATTCAACTCTATACTTTACTGGAAGCCAGTGCAATTGCTGAAGAACTGGAGAAATCTGTTTAGTAGAAGGTGTTCTAAGGCATTTTCTGCCAAATTTAAATAAATAAATTAAATGATTAAAATTAAAATTAAAACCAGATTAACGATTTCATTACAGAAAACTGTACGCACAATGGCCCTCATTTATCAATCTTGCGTAGAAACGGGCGTATATATTGGCGTAAGATTATGCTTACACTCCTCTCATCGCCTGATTTATGAAGCTGTGCGTACCTTTGAAATTCTGGTGTACGCAATACCTGCCCTTGATAAATGCCGCGGCTGAAAACGATCGTCATTAGAATAACACGCCCCTATATATTCAAGTTTCCGCTCCCCCCACGCCCTCATTTTACGCCATGGACACACGGAAGACGGCAAAGAAGAGAAACTTCTTTGAGAAAGAGAAAGCGAAACCAGGGAAGGGAAGTGGAAAGAAACAAAATTGATTTCTAGATTTTTATTATTAATGAGGCTTATTGTTATTTAGAAGAAGAATGTCGTTATTATTATTATTTGTATTATTATTATTATTATTATTTAAAAGAAGAAGAATGTCATTTTTATTATTTTGTCAGTCTGAATTATTTTTTTGGTCATTGAAAGCCTTTCATTACTAAACCCAGTCCGTGCACATCTGCCGGGCCTAACCCTGGCCTAACCATCGTTTCAAAGAATAGTACAACGGCGAGCGCGTCGAGTATAAACGCCTCGTCCGTTTGGGGAGGTGCGCGCGCAGTCTGCGGAGACTCGCGCTGCGGAGCCAGGCGAAAGTATAAACAAACGTCAGGTAAAGTGCACAAGCTCGCAACTTAAGGAATACATATGCCTACAAATCAAATGCTTTGGTAAAATCACACAAATTAAACATTGAAGTCCATGTTGCACAAAAATAAACACTGAAGTTTATAATTACTATGTTGTTGTTTTTTACAGTGGGTCATAATATATAATTTCTTTTAGTTTGTCAGTGCGTTTTGTGGTGTTAGGAATTGTTTTTCTGCGCATTCCCGCACTCAAAACGTGCGTACACCACCTCCTGAGCTGGTGTAGGATTTGAGCGTGCCGTACGCCAACGTCCATATTGATAAATCACAAAGTCAACGTGGTTTTGGGTGTACGCCAGGTGTACGCTGGAAATTTGGTGTACGCACTTTTGATAAATGAGGGCCAATATGTGACAAAATTGAGAATGAAATTAAATGATTTCATTTTCACGCTGACAGTGCATCATCCCTGTCAAATTGAAAAATAAAATGCAATTGGTGATTTCACATTTCATTTTCACTGCAATCTTGAGGCAAGACTGCCAATATTAAAATGAAAAGCCAAACGTGAAAAAGAAACTACAAATACAGTTTTTACAAAGCTCTTTATTAACGCTCAAGCAATAACAGTGACACAATTAATAACTTTATTAAAGAACCGCTATAAAGCCAAAACGTACTCGGTTACTAACGTAACCTCGGTTCTCTCTAGAAGAGGGAACGAGTACTGCGTTTTTTGTAAAAACGCTACGGGAAAAGTCTCTTTTCACAAAATACTGAAGCAAAAAATTATCCTTAATTTTCCATATATGTAAAGCGCGTTGCAGCAGTACACAGCTATGGCGAGACAGCTTGCTCGCTCATTGGCTGTTCTGCGGCAACTGCATAAGCCTATCGAGCGAGGCCTGAAGTGACGTCAGGCCAATGAGGGCGCTTTGCGCCCTCCTTGCCACTTCCCGCCGAGACGGGTGTGGCTAACCTCTATAAAAGGAGCTCGAAAAGGCTGATTCACTTGATTTTCATCTCTTCAGCGGCTCACGCATCGCTGGATCACGAGGAAGCACACGTCGTCTGATGCAAGCACTTCAGCGGGACGAGCCCTCGAAGCCGCTGGCCAACGCCGCCTTCTACCGCCGTACCTGCTGCGCTTTCCGACGCCATATCCTTTCCATTCTTTGTTCTTGTGTGTGTGTGTGTGTGTGTGTTCGCTTTGCAACACTCACCCCTAAAAGAGCTGCGTCTTTTTAAAGATGCCTTCTCATGCAGCGCTCGCGCTCGCTGACGGCGAAACGCCTTCACTCCGAGCCAATTGCCTACGGTGACTCTGAGGACTCGCCGGGCATCCTTTCCGAGGCTGCCCTTCCTGGAAGCGGATGGCGGGATTAGTTTTTCTTTACGTTACAAGAAAAGCTACCCTGCCTCTGCACGCGTCATTCACCGGCGAAGGAGAAAAGAGTGTTCTTAGTCCCGCCGTTGGTCGGTCTGACCTCTTTTCTCTCACATTTCTCAGTTCCCTGTTCGGCGACTGGAAATATATACAAACGCCGAAGAATACATGTTGACGCCGCTTTCAAAAGCCTGTATCCCCCTGTGGCTCAGTGGTGGAATTATAGGTTCTCCGCATGGGAGACCGGAGTTTGAATCCCGGTCTAGCGGCATATATATTTATGCCGCCAATGCTTTGCTCTGTCAGTCCCCTGAAGGCGACAGCAGAGATGCATTTTGCAGCCAGCGAGCGCGTAGTACCCGCTTGCCTGCAACCGAACACCGTTTCTACGGTTCCCGTGCGTCACTGGCGAAAGGAGAATGGAGTGTTTTCAGCCCCGCTGAAACTGGGCGATATCCACTCTTCTCACATTCTGGCATTTTCAGGCGAATCGCGAGGAACAGTTCTTATATATTCAGAAACATGATGATTGATGTATTCCTCGGTGTTGGCGTAGGTTTACAAATTATTTACCTTACAAATCTGATGAAATGGCTCACATTCGTCTATGACAGACCACCATCTTCTCTTTCATATTAAAACATTCATTATATCGAGCAAAGTTTCAGATATGAATTTCTCCTGACAGCAAATGTGAACGTCGCAGACCGGAAGAGTATTGGGTTGTGTATCGTTTGAATTTTAACCATTCCTAATTTCGATTCCAATAAGGTTAAAGGGGCTATATGCTTTTTTCTGAAATTTAAACTCGCGACTGACACCTGTGGCCAAAAAACGGAACTGCTCTTCCTTTCTGCTCGCTCTCGTACGTGCACACTTCACAAATCATCCGCTGCAAAGAAGTCTACATTATGTTTACAGAGGTAAGAACAGTCAAATACATATATTGTTTGAGAAACTAAGTTTGTTTGCTGACTAGCGGTGGTGGCAGAGTGATCTGAAACGTTTAACATGAACGCGCTTGACGTCACATCCGCAGACAGCGCGCAAAAAATCCGACCCGACAGAAAATAGCAAAAATAGGATACAGGCTTATAGGTGCACCCGCTGTGAGCTGACAAGGTGTCAGTATGCTCATCAGGAGATGTTTGAGTCATACATAGTCAAATAAAAAGGCTATTGTTACGTTTATTTTGGGGAAAAAGTTGCATATAGGCCCTTTAAATAAAGAAATAAATTTGGATATCATTCACATTTAGTCTTATTGCAAAACATTTAATTGTAGCTGAAAATCATGAACAAAAATCCAAAAGTTAAAGAACACTTACGGAGCGTTTGACTGGTTTAAATATACTGTAGCGTTCTCAGGCAAGGACGAGACGGTTTTAATAACAAAGGATGTTTGCAGAGGCTGCCACACACACAGACAAGCCCGGACTTACCATTGGGCTTGACTGGGCTCAAGCCCATGGGCCCCGCCCAATAGGGGGCCCCGCCCGTTTACGTTTGATTTTTTCAATAATATGTCAGTCATTTAATTTTTTCATTTAAAGTTTGTTGATTGGTCTAGCATTGTTACCTGGCCCTGCCCTGCAATGAAAAATGTAATTTAATTAGCTAAATTAAATGTCAGTCATCTTTAGGTTTGCTGATTGGTTATTGGCAGTTACAGTACGCAGTGCCTCGTTTACTGCCGAACCGTTGAAAAAACCTGTCTGCATTAGACAGTAGCCGCTTTTCCATTACTCTTCAAATTGCGCAAATTGAAATTGCGAATTGAAAATAAGCGCAATGGAAACACGTCAATTTCGCAAAAACTCCTGTTTATCAAAAAAAAAAAAAAATTACGCTCTCATGAGGTGGTTTTTCAGGCAATTCGAAAAAGGAATATTTCGCAGAACTGCAATGGAAACAGTTTTTGCGCATTTACAGTCACCTGAGTTAGAAGACGCGGTGTGTTTGAGGTCCATGTATAGCTATGCAAATAATAATAATTTTATATTATTTAATTATAACATTTAATAGGCTATATTTAGAAGACGCTTTTATGCTAAAAAGGAACAAAGCTGAGCGTGGAGCGCGCACTGCACGGAGGCGCGGGCGCGAACACTTGCATTTTCCTATCAACAGTGGAAACAACTTAAAATACTCTATCATTTCTGGTCATACAGAAAATAATAATACATTATTCCCAACTACTTTTATTTGTGTAAACTCACAATAACAAGAAAATGTTGTGCTTTTGTAAAATAAAAGAAAACAATCAGACGCACTTTCATGATCTCCGTAAACTGGAGCTCGAGAACTGAAACACAATATAGCCTATGTTGGCTAAAGCTTGAAATGTCCACTTTAAAACGAACAAATTCGAATCGAAAGCTAATACCTTCTGATTAATCCGTATGAAATGTGCATTTCTCTCTAAAAGCGCATCTGCTTAGCGGAGATGTGATTTTAGCCAAAGCAATAGTTTATTAATAATATTAATGGCTCTTCTCATTCAGCACTGCGGGAAAAACATCAATTCCAGTTTCTAATTTGGCCTTTGAAAACCAGTAACATCGACATGTTTTCCATATTAATTTGTGAATATTTTAAATGTTTAATAAAGGGGCAAAAAGTCATAAACAAAAATATGAAAATTCGTCGATATTTACTTTTTTGCGCAGCAATTGGTGTAGCCAGTTCAAATTAAAATGTTGGTGTTCAACTTTGTGTTTTAAAAAGATGACAACATTTCATTTTTCAATTACGGGTTAAAAAAGGAAAAACGAATGGACACAAAAGAAGCCTACATGGATCGTTTTGACAGAATACGAGACAGAGTTCTTTATTAAATTCATAAAAGAAACAATAATTAGCCTATAGGAATACTGGATTCTAAATCTCAAAGAAATGCCACGATCAAAACATATGTTTTCCAGGGAAATAAGTGTTTTATTCTCATTCTGACCAAGACATTTGTGCATTGCAATAAACTTATGATCACTTTGAACTTTTTTAATCATCATTTATTTATTGGAAAAAAACTTTTTCAAGCTTCAATCAGTGGTCATATAAATAAATTATTACGTTTTTTTAACATGTAACACTGTCTATGGTACCAGTCACCTTTTGAAAGTAGCTTTGCACTTCAAATAATGATTGGATCGATTATATTGTTACGGATGACGACAAATGACTTTTAAAAAACATTTGTCATTGAATCGTTCATTCAGGAGATTTGTTCAAAAATGCTGATTCATCTATGAAACAAGTGCATTTGATTGAGGAATTGAATCATTCATTCAAACCCAAGTTTTTTAGTAATTCAGATTAATTAAACATTTTTAATAGACTTCAGCAATTAACATAAATTATGTTATTTTGTTGAGTTGTTTGTTAAGAATCGTGATCTCTATTTTTATTCTCAGTTTATCCAGAATTGTGTAGCTCTAATACATAGCTTGTGTATGTATCATTTTGTTCTATTTAAAGTAATGTATAGAAGGTAGGGCCCAAAAGTGACTCAAGCCCAGGGGCCCCCACCACCCTAAGTCCTGCCCTGCACACAGATATCATATAATAAAGGCTAGATGTCTCGTGCGCGCTGCTGGCCAATGGAGGTCGACGTCCGCACGTGGCGGCCATCTTGCTACAGACAGCTCGCTCACTCGTTTAATGGTACATGTGTAACGAGATAAATGTTATAGATTGTGGGCTCTTTAAGTAAATCCTGCAATAATGGGATTGTGCTTCCTATTGGCTGCGCTGGTGGCGCTGTAGCCCACTGTGTTTGAACAATCTGCAGCAGAGCTAAAGAGAACTGCTGTGGGTGAGTCGTCTCTATGGTAGCTCCACACTAAAAGTTAAAAATATATAATTTTATCTCAAATGTTTGACACTTTATAAAAGGATTGCTCACAATAGACACTGATTGCTTTGTAGAGAGTGTTTTCTGTTTATATTTATGAGTATTTTGATCATTTTATATCCGTGTGGATGCACTCAACGATCTTTCTAAATGCATCATTTTCCATGTGCTTTCTAACGAGGTGAAATGTATTTTGAATAGGTGGAGCTTTATACAACGTTACTGTAGTATATAGTGCCGCGCACATATACTAAGGTTAAATAGTGCCCGCTTAGAGGCAGAGGGATTGATATATGTGAGGTTGTTGTTGTTGTTGTAGCCTGTTGTCAGCGCAGCTGCTGTTATTAAAATGCAAACAACTTACCTGTTGTCATCTTTCCACTCGCCACGACGCACGTTATAAAAGGTTATTAAAAGAAACTACTACATGGTGTCAGAAGCTGGTCCAGTGCGCCGATTTTTTATTTATTTATTTTTATTTTGCCGAAGTTAGACACGGACTTTTGCTAAGGGCTAAGCTAGCGTGAGCGAGCAGGCAGCTACACTCGAGAGCGGAGAAGAGATGGAACAGTTCAAACTACCGTCCCCGCTGGTGCTAACAGGCAATATAAGCGAAAACTGGAGAAGATGGGAACAACGCTTTCAAATATACATGACTGCAAGTGGTGCTGATGGAAAGGAAGCTAAAGTACAGGTAGCTATCTTACTGCATGCACTCGGAGAAGATGCTCTCGAGGTATACAACACACTAGACGTTGTACAAGCGGATGAAGCAGAGCTAACAGTGGATGATATTTTATATGCATTTAAAGCATATTGCCAGCCAAAGAAAAACACAGTGTTTGAAAGACATCAGTTTTGGGCTCATCCCATGTCAGAGTCAGTCACCGTTGAGAAATATGTGACTGAGTTGAGACAGAAAAGCAAGGACTGTGAATTTGGTGCATCAGAAAATGACATGATCAGAGACAAGATTGTGTTCAGTTTGAATGATCCACGGCTCAAAGAAAGGCTGTTAAGAGAGTCAGATCTCTCGCTGGAGAGGGCGATCGACATCTGCAGAGCAGCGGAGACTGCCAAAGCACAAATACAAGCGATGAGTACTACAACACAAGAAAGAGCAATACATGCAGTGAACAAAACCAAAGGTAAAGACAACCAACAATGGAAACAGGGACGAAAACTACAAGTCCAGAGTGACAGCAGGAAAATAAAGGATCAAGTGTGCAGGAAATGTGGAAAGTCACATCAACCAAGGCTTTGCCCAGCATTTGGAGTCTCGTGCCGAAAGTGTGGTAAGCTCAATCATTACGCAAAGATTTGTGAGACTACAAAAGCAACACATAAGATGAAAATGCATGATTTGAGCTCAGAAATAGACACACTGTTCATTGGGACAGTGAATATTGACCAAATAAGCACTAAAAGAGACAATTCATGGTATGCAGACATAGATGCTGGAGACATGTCTGTTAAGTTTAAGTTAGACACAGGAGCAGAAACAAATGTACTACCGCAGGCTGTGTACAAAACATTGAAGAGAAAAGCCAGGCGTGAAAAACGAATAAACTTGCAACTAAAACCGACAAAGACTGTGTTGGTGGCGTACGGTGGTGTTAAGCTGAAACCAGAAGGGACAATCTCACTGGAGTGCTCCAATGCCCAAACCAAATCCAACCTGCTGTTCTATGTGTCAAACCACTCAGACACAGCTATCCTCGGCAATGATGCACGTGAAGCGTTAGGTCTGATAAAGAGGATGGACATTAACACGCTCGCAGTCAAGTTCCCAACTACAAAAGAGGAGCTGCTAAAACAACATGCGAGTGTCTTTGAAGGACTTGGTGAGTTCTCAGGTGAACATCACATCCACATTGACCCTACAGTCACTCCTGTCATACATGGCTGCAGGAAAATACCACTGGCAGTTATGGACAGACTGAGAGACACGCTTGATGACCTGCTAAAAGCAGACGTTGTTGAACAAGTGACTGAGCCAACGACATGGCTCAATAGCCTTGTAGTCACAGAAAAGAAAGACAAGAAGAAGCTGAGGGTTTGTCTAGACCCTACTGACTTAAATAAAGCTATCTTGAGACAGCATTATTCTACCGAGCAAAATGAGGTCAGACATGTTACAGAGGCTGCATGTGGCACACCAAGGTATGCAGCGCACCAAAGCTCTGGCCAGAGTACACTGGTATTGGCCAGGTATGACAAGAGACATTGAAAAAATGGTTGAGGAATGTGCAACTTGCCAGCAGTTCCAACCTCGCCACCAGAGGGAGCCGATGATCTCTCATGAAATCCCAGAGCTTCCTTGGCTGAAAGTAGGAGCTGACATATTTGAAATCAGTGGTCAGTCATTTCTTCTGGTTGTAGATTATTTCTCCAAATACCCGGAAGTACTAAACATAAGAGACAAGACAGCACACACAGTCATTAACAAGATGAAATCGGTATTTGCCAGAGTGGGAATACCTGAAGAGATTGTGTGCGACCATGTGCCTTTTGCAAGCCAAGAAATGAGAAAGTTTGCTACAGCATGGGGAATTAAGCTCACTCACTCCAGCCCAGGCTATGCGCAGTCAAATGGCCTGGCCGAGAGAACAGTGAAGACTGTTAAGTACCTGTTAAAGAAGGCCAAACAAACCAACACTGACCCATTTCTGGCACTTCTAACTCTCAGGAACACACCTTACACAGGTATGGGCTATTCTCCAGCACAACTGCTTATGGGCAGGGTCCTGAGAAGCACTTTACCCAGCTCAAGCACAGTGCTGCAACCTGCAGTACCAACTAATGCACATTCTACTCTTCAGGACCTCCAGCGAAGACAGCGTGCTTATTACAACAGAGGCACAAAGAAACTTCCGGTGCTGCCGCCTGGTTGGACTGTTCACATGCAAACTGAACGGGGATGGCGTCCTGCTGTTGTCATGGCGACACGCGCTGAACCACGGTCCTATGACATAGTGACATCATCTGGACAGCAGTACAGGCGCAACAGGAGACACCTGAGAAAGACACCCGGCAACATTCAGGTGTATGCTGAACCGGACAGTCTCGATGATGAGCAAGACAGCACCCCGGATGCTCCTACCGGTGCTGATGAGACTGCATGTGTGGAGCCTTCTCCTCCTCAACAAATGGGTCAAACCAGAAGCGGCCGAGTTATTAGGCCTCCAGTTAGATTCAGAGACTATGTGTTAAGCCAATAAGTGCATACAATACTGGGCTTATGTTGTGTTTATAAAAAAAAAAAAAAAAGGGAAACAGTAGATATGCAATGGCATGTTCAGTTTAAGTTTAATGTATCCCTGATTGATACACATTGAAATATTGTTTCAGCTAAGCTACATTTTACATTTTATCTGCTAAAGATAAACTTTTGTTTTTTGTTTATTATAAGAAAGGAGGATGTAGTATATAGTGCCGCGCACATATACTAAGGTTAAATAGTGCCCGCTTAGAGGCGGAGGGATTGATATATGTGAGGTTGTTGTTGTTGTTGTAGCCTGTTGTCAGCGCAGCTGCTGTTATTAAAATGCAAACAACTTACCTGTTGTCATCTTTCCACTCGCCACGACGCACGTTATAAAAGGTTATTAAAAGAAACTACTACAGTTACGATTTACCATCTTCTCTCTTTCACTGCTCTGTGTGCAGGTAAATGTTTTTATCATATAGTGTTTAAGAATTAACTCTGTTCATGAAGTTGTATTTTCTGTATTGTTAAGAAATTTTTGGTACGAACTGTGTTTTATAAAGTACTTAATTCATGGTTTTACTAAAAATACTAGATGTTATTTCCATTAATTTCATACATTTAAGAGTAACATAAAATGGATGATGTAAGCTGTGTAATCAGTTTTAGACGATCACAAACCAAAGTTTAAGAATGAAAAGACAGTATTGAATTGTTTACAAAGTCTGTAATTTTCCTGGAGAGATTATTACACTTCAGATTTGTTTTATTTTTGTTTACTGTTTTGTTAAGTACACTATAATGTGAATGAGTAATGTTTACTGTGATATTGAGAGCAGCAGAGCTAAAGAGAACTGCTGTGGGTGATGCTTTATACAACGTTACGATTTACCATCTTCTCTCTTTCACTGCTCTGTGTGCAGGAGAATAAAGTCGGCTGTCATCCACATTTCGAGTGTGTGTGTGTGCTAATGAAGGGTGGGACAAACCGGGTCGAATAAGAAAAGCAAAGGTCACACATTTACTTTGAAATAACCATAACTTGCTCAATTTTCTACCGATTTTCAAACGGTTTGGTTTGTTATAAACGTCAGAGATGTAGTTATGACACTGCATACATATGAATAATTATAACATACATGTTCAAGCATTCGGAATTATAGCCACGTTAATAACGTTTGTAAGAAACCAAACCGTTTGAAAATCCGTCAAGATTTCAGCGAGATAAGAGGATTTGTGTGTGCGTGCTGATCATTCACCTTACATTAAGCCTGCCTGTGACAAGATGGCCGAACGGTGATGCCGGAAGTGACTGCGCCATAAGACATCTAGCCTTTATTATATGATATCTATGGCCGCACACACCCGGCGCGACAACTCCGTTTCCCCATAACTCCCCAAGCGGTGGAGCCTCTCCATATTCAACTTGAACATCGAATCAATCCAATCACATACAATGAATCAAGTACAACATTACAATTAAATGCATCCTTATTTGTAACAGAACAGCATTTTGAACACGTTACAATACCATAGAAAAACAACTAGCTTAATATACATTTTAAGCATTATTAAAGACTTAACGTAAAAACTCACAAATTAACTAATTAAAGTAAACACTCACTAATTTAAAAAGAACAAATAAACAAATTAGCAATCGCAAAAAACCGATACAACTGAACAAAGATACGACTGAAATAAGTGTTTTAAGATTTTCAGTATTCAGAAACTGTAATCAAATGTAAAATAACACTGCACTTTATCAATAAAATATACATTACAAATATAGTTACAAAAGTTATTCAGTCAAGAACGAATGAGTTTTCTGTCTACTGTAGTTTGATTAGTGTTATAGAGATGTACAGCAGAGCTGCTTATAAACTCCAGATGATGATTTATGCAACAGATGCTCATCCCACTTGCACATAATATTGCAGTAAATAATAGAAAGGCACAGATGAAATACACTGGAAATTATATGAAATTTAAATTACATATTAAATAAAAACAGTTAGCAATAATACCAAATAAAGTTACTAAGTTCCATAGTCCATTATTATGCTTCTACATCTCTGATGAGGATTGATATTTCGCTTGACAATAGTAAACATTGATGAGGGTCGAGTTACACTCAGAAAGAGAAGCAGTTTTTGAGCCATTGAGTCCATCAGCAATCAGAACATAATCAGGAAATATATATTACACAATTGAGTGTTTTATATGAAGGAACTTGGAAGAGATTTCACTAACCGCCAATAAAATCCCATGAAGAAGAGTGGCGGCGGCAATAGCAGTAGAAGTAGAGCCAGGAGTCACTGGGGCATGGCTGACCATCAGGAGGTAAGTTACGTAACGTTATGTCTTACAGTGCATAATATTCTGTGCATATTGGGATAACACAGCTTATCATTTCCTTAGCTTGACATTCAGTTAAATATTTTACTAGCTTACCTTACATTACCCTTACACTATCGCCGCTACAATGTCAGTTTCTTATTCTAATATGTTGAATAGTAAACCATAAAGAAAAGACACTTTCTGACAAACTTGAAAAGCTTTAGTATTTCCCTTTTATGCAATTATATCAATACACTCCACTGCATCTTATAATAATCATGTATACACAACATATCTTCAGATGTTGATTTTGAATGTTTGTGACTGAAGGATGAAGTGTTCCCTTTATGGTTTGAGAAAATTCTTACTCCTACTTAAAAAAAATTACGCACTCTCAGATAAACAATATGTTCCCCAAGCTCATGAAAAGTTGGCTTTGTAGAGATACATGGTTCTCAAAGGACAGTGATATTAAGAACAAGATCTTTTTCAATGTGATGCATTGCTGTAGATTAAACTACCCAACAGTATGAGCTCAAACATCTACAGCAGTAAAATGCAACATACACATCAATGCAGCAGTCTTCTTAAACCAGAATCATCAGATATAATGGTTTCACACTAGCTATGTTTCCATCCACACGTTTTTATCTGCATTTAGTGATATCGAATGAAAAATGCCTTATGGAAACAGTAAAATTCGATTGAATTTCATGAATATCGATTCAAATGAAATACGGTCGGTCTCATCGGATTTTATCTTGATCGATATACAGCTTATGCGATAAACGCTGATGGAAACGTTATTATTATGGCGCAATCCATTTTGCCTAGCAAAACTTAGTTCGCAAATGTTTGCTTGAATGTTGTGCGATTCGGTGAGACAGTGGCAGCCCGAGCCTTTTGGGGGCCCTAAGCAGAATTTGATTTGGGGGCCCCCTCCCACCACGCAGAGTCACCACCACAAGTCACCTGTGCTTTACGATTATTGACACAAATGTCACGCTATAGTGTTACATTATAAATTAATACAATAAGGTCATGTATTAATTCAAAATAAATAGGCTACTTAATAAAAAATAGATACTTAAAGTTTTAACTTTTTCTTTACTCTTTTACTAACTCTTTGAAACTTCTGAAAACAAACTGTAAAACATATCACAAAACATATTAAATTATTTGCAAAATATCCACCAACGTTTTGCAACACTTTGCAGTTTGAATGATGTCTTGTATGAACATGACGGAGTATGTTTTTATGTTTCCACTGTTCGATCGCGCCCGCGCCTCACACACACACACACACACACACACACACACACACACAACATAGCCTATACCAGCATTGCAATCTTGACATCGCAGCCTGTTCATTATAGCCGTAATAAAATATAATAATAAAATAGTCAACCTAACATATAAAAATTACACTGCTCTGTTCAAATAGTCAGTAGTACAGTTCGTACCATTCAGCGTTCCATCAATATTGGAACGTGAGTGAAGTACAAAGAAGCCTATAATAAAGAATAGTTTAGCATCCAAATACATCGCGAATGTTGAAACATTTTGATTCTAATGACGAGAGCGATACGTGAGCCCAACGCCTACTTTCACTTTCGCTTTAAATTATTTCGTTTTGGCTTGTTTATAGTTATTTTTTTTATTCTTGTTCTGTTCTGAATATCATTAAATTTAAAGGATAAATCATTGATTTAAATGTCAATCATGTGAGGCAAATCAAATTTTTGTGGCATGGCTTAACATTACCGTGACTTTGCGCACGAATTGTCTAAGCACGCGAGGTGCGCGTGACTCAAACACTGGCAGACACAGCAGCAGTTGAGGCAGGTATATTGATCATGAAATCAGAATTTTCTTGTCTTGAATTATTCGTTCATTCACTCATTTATGTCACTTGTTTAAGTTAATTAATATGTAGTAAAAAAAAAAAAAAAACTCGATTGGGGGCCCCCTGGTGGTCAGGGGGCCCCAAGCAGCCGCTTAATTCGCTTATGCCTCAGGCCGGCCCTGCGGTGAGACTATGAATGGAAACACCTTAAAATGTCTCAAATCAATTCGATTTACCAATTTGATCGCAAAACAGCATGTGACGTCATTACGCACAGGTTTTTATTCGCTTTAAAGCCGTTTGATGGAAACACACTTTCACCAGCTTTATTCGCATGAGGTTTTTTACCGAACTTCAGATAATTCGATTGACAAGTGGATGGAAACTTGACTAGTGACTGACAGGGAACATTTTACTGTACAATGAGTTTTTACACATCTATTTCTACTTCATACTCAATACTTGCATTCATGTTTTTAAATTTTACAGTTTTTTGTGATATTACTTTTACTTAAGTAAATTATCTGAATAGTTCTGCCAATGATTACAGCTCATGGAAATCAAAACTCTATATCTCAGAATATTAGAATAAAGAATGTATAAGCCAATCACAGTGGACAGGAACTGTAACCAATCATGTGTAGTGAAATGATGCCGACTGGATCCGCCCACCTACTGCCAAAAAGATTAACCGCGAGTGAGGTTAAAGTTTCGCGAGCAGCAGAGATGGATGATGGGATGAGATGTACATGGGATTCTGCGCGCGAGGATCTCATTTCTTCTCGCGATTATTGACATTATTATGCCGCCATAGAATGATGATACCAACAATCTGAGAGGAAGAGCAAAGTGTGGACGGTGTTGTCAAGGCTGGATCGGCACGCCAGAGGGTTTTCCCATTGCCTGGCAAGAGACGACCTGTGATGTGGACAAAGTCCTGCACAATATTCAATAATATTCAGCAATATTATTGATTGAGCTGGACAACGACATATCTGTTTTCTCCAGAGCTACTGCATAGATGAAAGGAACTAATTTAATAACTGATGATCTTTACACAGGAACTGCATCAACACTGAACTGACTTCAGCTGAACAATCACTCTACTGTCTTTAGAGCTGAACTGAACTCTGTGTGCATCATTTAATCATTTTCCTGTTATCACTGTATAAAGCGCTGTAGAAACTCGGGCTGGACCAACGTGAAGACGTGATGCTGAGGCAGAAGAAATCTCTCACCGACTCTGATTCTGAGTGTAACATGCTTTTCTTTTAGTTTTCTTTGCCCTTTTGCAGTTAGACTGCTGTATGTTTACGATGTGAAAGTGCTGAATGTACAGACATCCAATACTATACAATATTCAATACAATACTGTACTTGCGGTACACAGTTTAAAATATATTCGCCATACTTAGTTGTGATTTCTATACTTAATTTTTAACGTAATTGCAAAATTTGTTTAGTGTATACAATATGATTCATGTTTAAATGCTCTCAAGACTTCATCTATACTGGATACTGTATGTGTGATTATGAACAAACTAAGACATGATCCACATGTGCATAGATAAGCTAACCCTAACCCATGTTGAAGAAACAAGCCTGTAATGAATCCCACAACTACATTTGGTCTATATTTATTTACTTTAAAAGTGCATCAACACAATCAAATCAAACAATAACCTTATGAAATTGTTGTAACAGAGTCTAAAAAGAAATCTACATTTTAAAGACTGCAATGGAAATAACTAAATTAAAAACAAGAAGCACATCTGAGTGATATTCCATGGTTTCTTCTGGTTTAAAGCCCTTGCAATTTGCTGTGAAGGGAACAATGAGAAATAAGAGGGTTTATTTTCAAAGCACAGTCTTTTTAAAAGAGGAAATGTTAATGGAGAGGGTGTTGATGGCTTTATCAATAATCATACCTGTCCTCCACTGTTCTATTGGACGGATAGTAAACTTTAAAGGAGAATCCACTTTTCGGAAAAGAACCCTGAAAGAGTAAGACATCAACAGGTTTTACATCTAACACACTGAATCACTGAGCAGTCACCATCAGTCCAGCCATACTAAACATCTCACACACACACTCTCACACACACTCTCTCACACTCTCTCTCTCACTCTCTCTCTCACTCTCTCTCTCACTCTCTCTCTCACTCACTCACACACTCACTCACACACTCACACACTCTAGGGCTGCAGCTATCGATTCTTTTTGTAATCGATTAATCTAGCGCTTAATCGACCGATTAATCGGGAAAAAATTGTGTGTTTTTAAACAACCAAAACAAATAATGCATAAGAGGTAAAGCGATCCCAAACTTTAGACATTCTCTGCCGTTTATGGACATCTTTACTCTCCGCCATCGCGCCAACTAAATTCAAAATGTATCGCGCGCTTTGGTGTGCTTCCTTAACATTGAACAACGGTCTGTGTGAAACAATCAGATCCCTGCGCGTATAGTGCGCGTCATAGGAATTTAACGAGGCTTCGAGACAGAGTTTTTGCCTCGAGGAATTTTTGTAATCGAGTTAATCGAGTAACTCGTGAATCTCGATGAATCGTTTCAGCCCTCACTCACTCACTCACACACTCACTCACACACTCTCTCTCACTCACTCACTCACACCCTAACTCACTCACTCACTCACACCCTAACTCACTCACTCACTCACTCACTCACTCACTCACTCACACACTCACTCACACACTCACACACTCACACACACACACACTCACACACACACTCACACACACCCTAACTCACTCACTCACACACTCACACACTCTCTCTCACCCTAACTCACTCACTCACTCACACCCTAACTCACTCACTCACACCCTAACTCACTCACTCACTCACACCCTAACTCACTCACACCCTAACTCACTCACTCACTCACACCCTAACTCACTCACTCACACCCTAACTCACTCACTCACTCACACCCTAACTCACTCACACCCTAACTCACTCACTCACTCACTCACTCACTCACACCCTAACTCACTCACTCACACCCTAACTCACTCACTCACTCACACCCTAACTCACTCACTCACTCACTCACTCACTCACACCCTAACTCACTCACTCACTCACTCACTCACTCACTCACTCACTCACTCACTCACTCACTCACTCACTCACTCACTCACTCACTCACTCACTCACACCCTAACTCACTCACTCACTCACTCACTCACACACTCTCTCACACCCTAACTCACTCACTCACTCACTCACTCACTCACACCCTAACTCACTCACTCACTCACTCACTCACTCACACACACCCTAACTCACTCACTCACTCACTCACTCACTCACTCACTCACTCACTCACTCCCTAACTCACTCACTCACACCCTAACTCACTCACTCACTCACTCACTCACACCCTAACTCACTCACTCACTCACTCACTCACACACTCTCTCACACCCTAACTCACTCACTCACTCACTCACTCCCTAACTCACTAACTCACTAACTCACTAACTCACTCACTCACTCACTCACTCACTCACTCACTCACACACACCCTAACTCACTCACTCACACCCTAACTCACTCACTCACTCACTCACTCACTCACTCACTCACTCACTCACTCACTCACTCACTCACTCACTCACTCACTCACTCACTCACTCACTCACTCACTCACACCCTAACTCACTCACTCACTCACTCACACACACTCGGTGTCAGCGTAGGTTTGAGTACCGGGTTGATGCACAGGCAGTCTGTGTTGGAGACGTTGAAAGGGTCGTATTTATCAGCGAAGACGATGACATCAGGCACGGGATAAACGTGTAAGGCGTAATCATACGCCCAGTACACCGGACACACGTAGAGCGGGAGCGGCGTCAGGTGACCTTGTGACAGGATGGTTTTCACAAACTGTTGAACAAATGCAAAATTAATCAAACAGGAGAAACTCACTGCATGTCATCAAGCACTTTAGAGTACAGTAACTTTTAAAAGGGTTAATAACTTAAAGGGTTAGATTGAATGAAAAATACTGTCATCATTTACTCTCCCTCATGTCGTTCCAAACCCGTGAGACTTTTGTTCATCTTCAGAACAAATATAAATGTAGATATTTTTGAGATCCATTGACAGCTACGCAACTACCACTATGTCGCTTCAAAAAGTTCATAAAAAGATTGTAAAAGTAATCCATATGAATCGAGTGGTTTGGTCCAAATTTTCTGAAGAGAAAGATCACTTTATATGATGAACTGACTGAATCTGGGCGTCACACGGACACGCATATACAGCTCAGGCTCACATGGGAAGGGATATCCAGGTTGCTGCTTGGGAGTCGAACACAGTTTCGGCACATCTTGTTGACGAGGTCTTCTCGAATCACCACCATCTCTTGACTGCAGTACTGTATCCTGAAACAGAAGAGAAGCACGATCACCGAGTGATGATGAAGCAGAGGAATGCTGGGTAATGCAGCACACATGCGCTGTTCACCTGCAGGGGTTGGTGGTGAAGACGGAGAACGGCACGCGCTCTCTGAACTCTTCTGTGAGATGCTCCGCCAACGGAGGTCTGTACGCACAAGCACATTTTACACTTCAAGTGCAGTCATTCACAGACGGGGACTGACCCAAACACAAATGAAGAAGGTTCCGCATGTGATGATGAAACACTGGTCCTAACATTATACCTGGGCAAGACCGCGCCGGGCCCCGGGTCTTCTGGTCCGGGAACAAACACAAAACGACTGCTGCAAAAACACATCGAAAGGGAGTCAGTGAAGTCTAGCACATAACTAAACTCATACTTCACACTCCACTGTGTCATCAGAAAGACAAAACCTTTGTCTTAAGCTTTCATGCGTCACAGTTTCAGGTTTAATTAAAATATCTAACCTGTTGTGAATGCTGGGAAATTCACAAATCAGATCAGCAAGTGCTTTAAAAGAATCTGAAGGGGGAAAAAAAACTGTTAAACTGAGAACAATTTATGTCCCTTTAAAACATAATTGTGCAAAAGCTCTTGAGAGACGCGGAACCTTTGAGTGTTTGGAGCTGGTTCCTGCCGTAAGGAGCGGAGGAGAAATTCCCACAGAATATGAAGCAGGTCGGCGGCATGGCGGAGTATCCTGAACAATCACACATCAAGAGATCATGGGCTTGCTTATTCTGAGAGAAGCCCATCACTGCTCCTCACCTTTTATCATTGTCATAATACACTGAAATTGAAGCAGCATTTTTGTTTAGCAGTAAAATACTGATACAGTACAGACACAGGTCTAGGGGTTAGGGTTAGGGTTAACCCTGATACTGATACAGTACAGACACAGGTCTAAGGGTTAGGGTTAGCGTTAACCCTGATACTGATACAGTACAGACACAGGTCTAAGGGTTAGGGTTAGGGTTAACCCTGATACTGATACAGTACAGACACAGGTCTAAGGGTTAGGGTTAGCGTTAACCCTGATACTGATACAGTACAGACACAGGTCTAAGGGTTAGGGTTAGCGTTAACCCTGATACTGATACAGTACAGATACAGGTCTAAGGGTTAAGGTTAGGGTTAACCCTGATACTGATACAGTACAGACACAGGTCTAAGGGTTAGGGTTAGGGTTAGGGTTAACCCTGATACTGATACAGTACAGACACAGGTCTAAGGGTTAGGGTTAGGGTTAACCCTGATACTGATACAGTACAGACACAGGTCTAAGGGTTAGGGTTAGGGTTAACCCTGATACTGATACAGTACAGACACAGGTCTAAGGGTTAGGGTTAGGGTTAACCCTGATACTGATACAGTACAGATACAGGTCTAAGGGTTAGGGTTAGGTTAGGGTTAACCCTGATACTGATACAGTACAGATACAGGTCTAGGGGTTAGGGTTAACCCTGATACTGATACAGTACAGATACAGGTCTAGGGGTTAGGGTTAGGTTAGGGTTAACCCTGATACTGATACAGTACAGATACAGATACAGGTCTAACATCTCGGCTGATATTAATAAGAGAAACCACCTCCATCTTTAAATATAATTACTGTCCATGTTAACATCAATGTAAATACAGGCTAATTGGGAAATTTAGCTGGAAAGAGCAATTATAGCTGACAAGACACAGCCAATGAGAGCAAGGATCAGTTTGAAGCTTACAGACTTGGTCAAAATTCAATCACAATCGCAGATTCAGTTTACATTTGCTTTATCAGAGTGACAATCGCAGTTCACATTATTAAATAATTATAATAATATACATTATTATATTCATACCCTGTGTACATGAGTCATGGGATTCCTATTTATGTTCAGGAAGCTCAACTAGTCAATTAGTGATGCTGACTAGTGGTTTTAATATTTTTAGCAGTGGCCAAACAATACGGCCAATGCTGATATCAGTATCTAGAAGCAGGATGATATAATGCTCATATTTACATAGGGTAGTAAAACTCAAAGATTTTGAAGACGACAGAATCATTATTTAAATGAGAAACATAAGCACTGTCGTGCACATCCCATTGCACATGATTCTGAGTTAGTAACTGAAGGCAGATCAGGTTATTAAAGGGATACTCCACTTTTTTTGGAAATAGGCTCATTTTACAACTCCCCCAGAGTTAAACAGTTGGGTTTTACCGTTTTCAAATCCATTCAGCCGAACTCTGGTCTGGCGGTACCACTTTTAGCATAGCTTAGCATAGATCATTGAATCGGACAAGACCATTAGCATCTCTCTCAAAAAAATGACCAAAGAGCTTCGATATTTATCCTATTTAAAACTGGACTCTTCTGTAGTTGCATCGTGTACTAAGACCGACAGAAAATGAAAAGTTGCGATTTATATCTAGGCTGATATGGCTAGGAACTATACTCTCATTCCTGCGTAATAATCAAGAAACTTTGCTGCCGTACCATGAAAATAGTCGACCCTATAGTCTACCGAGCTGGGGACTATTTTCAGGCGCTGCGTCATATCATCACGCCTGCTGGACCCATGGTACGGCAGCAAAGTTTCTTTTTTTTTTTTTGTAATTTATATTTTATTGTCTTTCTCACAATATGAAAACTTTCAGAATTACAAGGCAAACACAACCGATACTTTAGGACAGTCACAAGAAGATTTCCTTGAATGCCCCTGTTGATAATACATTTGTTTCTGAACATGAAAAATAAATAAAAAATAAAATAAAAAATAAAAATAAAAAATTAAAACATTGTAGCTTTGAACCGGGGTATGGTATGTGTTACTATACCGACAATCCCTGTATAATAAAAGTACTTTCCTCATCCTTCTGCATGTTACATTAAAAAGGTATTCATAAACATTCAGCCCTTACCACAAGTCCCTAAACAAAGTCCATTCTATGTTGCCCAATATATTTAAGCCATCCTCTCCAGATATTGTTAAATTTATCGACTTCCAATCTAATGTACGCAGTTAGCTTTTCCATATTATAAATGCTTAGCATTACATCAAACCATTCTTCCACTTTAGGCACCAAATCACTTCGCCATCTTCTGGTTATTGCTTTCCTACTAGCCAACAACATAATTCGAAGCAATTTATAATCGTCCCTTCTTTTTAAATTAAGAGTCTCAACTATCCCAAGATACATACCGGTAATTTCAAAGCTGGTTGGTATTTTCATTTCTATCACGTCTTCAATTATCACTTTTAATTGTGTCCAATATTTAGTTATAAGGGAGAATCCCCAAAAGATATGGAAGTGATTTGCTTTAGTTTCACCACAAGATCTCCAACATTTGGTATCTCCATGTTTTCTCTGTGCAGGGGTTGCAAAAAACCTTAGTGTATTTTTCCATCCGTATTCCCTCCAAAATGAGGAACTTGTAGTTTTCCACTGATATTTATTTATTTCCCCCCAGTTCTCACCTGACACCACTATGTTTGCCTCCCTCTCCCATCTTTCTTTTACATATATTGTATTGTCTGCCTTCATGTCCTCCAGGATTCTGTATATCTTGGAAATAACTTTCCGTTCTATCTGTGATCTATATGCTTCCATCATTATTTTTATGACACCTGGCCATGTTGAACTTAGTTGAACTTTTTAAATTTCTTCTCCCAAATAATGGCGTAGCTGTAAATACCTATGAAAATCTTGCTTCTGGAGACCATAAATTTCTTTCATTTCCATGAAACTCATTACAGTTTGATTTTTAATAACCCCCCAATACATTTTTGGGCCATTATTCCACAATTTAAACCTGCCATCCAATTTATTGGGTGTAAAATCTATATCATGTGCGATCCACCTCAAAAACCTACAGTGACCCGTTAAATTATATTTCTTCACAATTTCAGACCAAATTTTAACAGATACCCCCAACCATGTATTTATTTTTAGTTTCAGATGAGACCTCAGTGTTTCATCGCATAATAAAGCTTGTACCGGGAGTCCCTCTATTAGTCTTCCCTCAATGGCAGCAAAGTTTCTTGATTTCCAAAAAAAGTGGAGTATCCCTTTAACTGTAGCGATTTCACCTTCTGTAAATACAGGGACAAATACATTTCAACCGTCAGGTTTGTACACAACGAGGCTAATTGTACTTCATCTGGAAGTGTGTTTAGAGCTTGTTCTCTGTAGTTTGTCTAACATTACACTGATATTTTTAAATAAACTCACATTGTGCAGATATGATGAGCAGAGACTGTATCTGAACAAATCACATAAAATAAATCTCTTGTGTAACAGCACCAGAAGAGTTCTGCAGAACTGCATTTAGACTGTGACACATTTAAAAATGATGTCGTCATAAAACATCTCACAGTATCACTTGTGTTTGTAAATTTGGAGGTTTTCAGCAAATTCTTCGAGATCCGCGAGAATCCAAACCTGAGAACATGGTGTGTATCTTCTCCAGGACCTCCACACTGTCCAGCCACGCGTCCGACACCATCACAAACATGGCGTCTTCATTCTCCTCCTCCAGCTGCTTGAGTTTGGCGGACGCTTTGACCGCAGTGGTGGACGGCCCACCGAAGAAGTTTATATTGCCATAATATGCCCTGTGCGCAGACAAGAACACACTATGTGGATGTAGAACCATATGAGCTGCACAGTTCCAGTGAATAACAGGTAATACACACCTGGTGAAAGAAGAGGGTTCTGTGGGCGGGAACCCAAACGCGTTGACATGGAACACAGAATCCTCGTACCATCCTGGGAACGCAGACAGAGCATGTGATTCCAGAGATCAGACCAGAGCATGTGATTACAGAGATCAGACCAGAGCATGTGATTGTAGAGTACAGAGATCAGAGCATGTGATTACAGAGATCAGACCAGAGCATGTGATTATAGAGTATAGAGATCAGACCAGAGCATGTGATTATAGAGATCAGACCAGAGCATGTGATTATTGAGTAGAGATCAGACCAGAGCATGTGATTATAGAGATCAGACCAGAGCATGTGATTATAGAGTATAGAGATCAGACCAGAGCATGTGATTATTGAGTATAGAGATCAGACCAGAGCATGTGATTATAGAGCAGGGTTTCTCAAACTTGGTCCTGGAGGGCCACTGTCCTGCACAGTTTAGCTCCAACCCTGATCAAACACACCTGAGTAAGCTAATCAATGTCTTCAGGATCACTAGAAACTCACAGCTAGGTGTGTTTGATCAGGGTTGGAGCTAAACTGTGCAGGACAGTGGCCCTCCAGGACCGAGTTTGAGAAACCCTGTTATAGAGTATAGAGATCAGACCAGAGCATGTGATTATTGAGTATAGAGATCAGACCAGAGCATGTGATTATAGAGTATAGAGATCACACCAGAGCATGTGATTATTGAGTATAGAGATCAGACCAGAGCATGTGATTATAGAGTATAGAGATCAGACCAGAGCATGTGATTATAGAGATCAGACCAGAGTATGTGATTACAGAGATCAGACCAGAGCATGTGATTATAGAGTATAGAGATCAGACCAGAGCATGTGATTATAGAGTACAGAGATCAGAGCATGTGATTACAGAGATCAGACCAGAGCATGTGATTATAGAGTATAGAGATCAGACCAGAGCATGTGATTATAGAGTATAGAGATCAGACCAGAGCATGTGAGTATAGAGATCAGACCAGAGCATGTGATTACAGAGATCAGACCAGAGCATGTGATTATAGAGTACAGAGATCAGACCAGAGCATGTGATTATAGAGTATAGAGATCAGACCAGAGCATGTGATTATAGAGTATAGAGATCAGACCAGAGCATGTGATTATAGAGTACAGAGATCAGACCAGAGCATGTGATTATAAGAGTATAGAGATCAGACCAGAGCATGTGATTATAGAGTATAGAGATCAGACCAGAGCATGTGATTATAGAGTACAGAGATCAGACCAGAGCATGTGATTATAGAGTATAGAGATCAGACCAGAGCATGTGATTATAGAGTATAGAGATCAGACCAGAGCATGTGATTATAGAGTATAGAGATCAGACCAGAGCATGTGATTATAGAGTATAGAGATCAGACCAGAGCATGTGATTATAGAGTACAGAGATCAGACCAGAGCATGTGATTATAGAGTATAGAGATCAGACCAGAGCATGTGATTATAGAGTACAGAGATCAGACCAGAGCATGTGATTATAGAGTATAGAGATCAGACCAGAGCATGTGATTATAGAGTATAGAGATCAGACCAGAGCATGTGATTATAGAGTATAGAGATCAGACCAGAGCATGTGATTATAGAGTATAGAGATCAGACCAGAGCATGTGATTATAGAGTACAGAGATCAGACCAGAGCATGTGATTATAGAGTATAGAGATCAGACCAGAGCATGTGATTATAGAGTACAGAGATCAGACCAGAGCATGTGATTATAGAGTATAGAGATCAGACCAGAGCATGTGATTATAGAGTACAGAGATCAGACCAGAGCATGTGATTATAGAGTACAGAGATCAGACCAGGTTAGGGTCCGGAGCTTCAGACGGCAGCGGGACAGAGACTCACCCTCAGCCAGAACGAAGCAGGACTCTGTGTAAAGGCCGCTGTGAAACTGGTATAATGAGCGTTAAGGGACAAACGGAAAACATCCTCTAAGACAGCAGCACATTGGCTTCAGGATGAACACAGGAAGGATATTGCCTTTGATATATTGAGCTGCACTGTGCCACTGAGGTCCTCCAGGTAGAACTTACCCTGAAAGAACAGAGGATGAAGAGAATATATCAACATGAAATCCTGGAGTCAGGAAGCAAGTGTTCTGAAACGTTTAAGCATCTGTGTTTTCTCTCGCTCAGATCAGTCCGATTCGCTCGACTCGTCGGTCATCAACAGGCTAATGTTCCAATCAAGGGCCTAGCATCTATACTGATGATGAGTGTGTGAGCGCAGGAATACCTCCTTCAGCTGTGTGATCATGCCGAGGACGATCACTTCTCCGACTTTAGCTGTGCTGCCCAGAAGAGCTTCCACGGTCTTCAGCTGTAACATGAAGAGCTGGTTCAGTCCAGAGCATCAGGCAGCGACTGAACACTAATCTACAGTCTCAACAGTGAGGGTTGCTCATGTTCACCTGGAACTTGTTTCTCCCTTCATCTGGAGCTGAACCAATAACCGGAGGAGTGAAGAGCTCGTGCCTGTGTGTTCGCTGTCATACAGATCATGATGAAGAAACTCAGTTTACTACTGCCATTAACATGTGTGTCCTGTGATCCACCACTACGACCATCACTGACACTCATCCTGATAATCAAGCGGCTTTGCTAACAGCGCTCCAGCTGTACTTCATCATCGACTTTATTCACTGCTAATGATCTGAGTCACTGCATGGAGATGAAAACACTCGTTATCTAAAGTGCTCAGTGTGACTATCAGGCATTGAAGAT
>CM040836.1:35698225-35745725 GCA_022828995.1 Vimba vimba | reverse complement strand
ATAAAGTGTAACCAGCTAACGTTACTGTACATAAGAAAAAAGTTTACTTAAGCTTTGTTTCCTCAATTAATATTGATACTGTGTATTAATACAGTGTGTGTCTGTGTGGAATGGTTTGTTTTCAAATAAACTACTGTACGTCACCTTTGTTTTCTCAATAAATATTGTTAAAATGTCTACATTCAGGATGTTCCTACATTCCTGTTTTGTGTTTCTTTCTGGGAACCGTTTATTAAATATCGAATGACTCACTTTCAACTGGTCCAGACTGGTTATTAATGCGTCTCTAGAAAGCGAAAACCATTCAAATTAGTGCACAGAGTTAAATTAGTACAATTACTACAAAGAAGAAGATAAATATTGAACTGAAGAGACCGGCGCGTTCATGCAAAGCGCGCCTCAAAGGCGGACGCGCGCTCTGTTGTGTAGTGGGTTCCATGGTTACCGAGTCCTCCATTCATCACTACTGAGTTTTTCCGGTCCGCTGTAGTTTGGAAAGATCCACGAGAGATTACTACAGCTTGTCAGTAACTTTAAGTTAACAATATATAATGGATTTTGGCAGCAAACTCGAAGAACTGAATTTGACACGCGATGAAATGAATAGATTCGGTAAAGCGCTAAAAGACGAGAAGTTCCGCGAGTTACTGCTGGAATATGCGTCTGACATCTCGGACCCGGAGAACCGGAGGAGATATGAGGAGGAGATCACTCAGATGGAGGAGGACAGGGGCTTTAACGTGCAGTTTATTCACCCTGAGGCGGATCACGTGCTCAAAACACGCAGCGCGCGCGGGAAATGCTTCATCAACATCTGCTCTAATCCGCACATCGACGAGCCGTCGTGTGAAGCAGCTCGAGACCGAGGCGGGGAACCGGGTCAGAACTGGCGCTTACCGTTCAGCCTGATACCGGGCCGAGCCGACCGAGACGCCGCGGGGAACAGCTGTGAGGTTTACGATGTCATCTTCCATCCAGACGCGCTTCACATGGCTTCAAAAAACGCGAGATTCATGAAACTCATCCACAGTACCGCCATCGGAGGGATCGAAGACTCTTTCCACATCAAGATAAACAGAGAGCAAATAAAGCAGCTGAAGATGAGGTATAAAGGTGTTGCACATCCAGCTGTGATCCGCAGGCCGATCCCCGGACACGACCAGAAGAACCGGAGCTCCGGTGAGGACATGCTGTCGTTTCCATATCCAGATGAGAATCAAACAGGACCAGAACCAGAACCCGAAGCGAGCCAAAGACCTCCTAATCCTGATGACAGCAGATCCAAACAGCCCATCACACCACATTACACCGTGAAGTACCGATCAGTCGTGGATTTGCAGGATTACAGGTGCTCCAGAGACTCGGGGCCCGGGGCCCGACCCAGAGAGATCGTGGTCATCATCGATGTGCCACTGCTGGGATCAGCACTGGATGCTGAGGTGTGTGTGACGGAGCGACGCCTCGTCCTGGAGGCTCCAGAACCAGCGTACCGACTGGACCTTCCACTCGCCTATCCGGTGGATGAAGAGAAAGGAGATGCAAAGTTCAACAAAACTAAGAAACAGTTGACAATCACTCTTCCCGTTCGGCCAGCGAAAACCCCGGAGTTACAGATGAGCTGCGATGAGGCGAAGAGTAACGTCAACGAGGAAGCAGATCAGAACCCACAAGAGGAAGGTCTTGATCCGGATTGCACAGAAGGAGGTCTTGATCCGGATCACACAGAAGGAGGTCTTGATCCGGATCACACAGAAGAAGGTCTTGATCCGGATCACACAGGAGGAGGTCTTGATCCGGATCACACAGGAGGAGGTCTTTATCCGGATCACACAGGAGGAGGTCTTGATCCGGATCACACAGAAGAAGGTCTTGATCCGGATCACACAGGAGGAGGTCTTGATCCGGATCACACAGGAGGAGGTCTTTATCCGGATCACACAGGAGGTCGTCTTGATCCGGATCACACAGGAGGAGGTCTTGATCCGGATCACACAGGAGGAGGTCTTTATCCGGATCACACAGGAGGTCGTCTTGATCCGGATCACACAGGAGGAGGTCTTGATCCGGATCACACAGGAGGAGGTCTTGATCCGGATCACACAGGAGGAGGTCTTGATCCGGATCACACAGGAGGAGGTCTTGATCCGGATCACACAGGAGGAGGTCTTGATCCGGATCACACAGAATCAGAGCGGAGTCAGCTGACGTGTGATATGGCATTTGAGCCTCAAATCACAGATTTAACGGCAGAACGACAGACACACGAGATGAGCAACTATCTAATCATCAACCCAACAGAGAACCGGACAGAACCGGATCGGTCTGTAGAAGATGATACGAACATCAATCGAGCAGTCGACTCTTCATCAGATACAGTATGTGACCAACTTCTATATAATACTCTCTAGGGCTGCACAATATATAGAAATTATCGAAATATCGCAAATGTATACATCGCGATATGCATATCGCAACAGCTTGCAACAACTAGGGTCGTGAACAAAAGACAGAGAAAATCACTCACTGCTCTTGGCTGAATAACTTTTGTAGCTTTAATAAGAATTTTTGTAGCTTTAATAAGAACTAGTGCAAAATGCCCGTGCAAAATCAGTTTTTGTGTGTGTTTTTAGTAATTGTTGGTTTGGTTCCCGTGAAAGAGACTGTGAACGCATTGAATTCAGGGAGCAGGCTAGGTTACTACATATGATGGCTGTGAATAAACTATAATATTCAGAAGTAAACAGTGTAGCTGACTGAGTGTTTATGTATACCACAACCTTCTAAGTGCTAGTGCAAAATGCCTGTGCAAAATCAGTTTTTGTTTTTAGTAATTGTTGGTTTGGTGTGTTTGAGTGCTCATTGTTACAACTACACAGCAAAAGTTCAGTGACATTTTTATTTGTGCATGGCAGAAAGCACACAGTGAACTCCGAGAAAACGCTATGCTTGAGGAAAGAGTTTGTGAATAGGCTACTACAAATGTTGCCCGTGAAAGAGACTGTGAACGCATTGAATAGGATATGTTTAGTTGGTGAATAGCATAGGCTACTATTACACAGTAGCGATAACTTTAAGCGCACCAGAATGAAATATAATATTCAGAAGTAAACAGCATAGCTGACTTACAGATTCAGTTTACATCCACAAATGAAGAAGCGTGTCGATTCAGGGAGCAGTGCAAAGTGCCCGTGCAAAATCAGCTTTTGTGAGCTGATCGCCGTCAAAAAAGTTCAGGAGATATTTCTTAGTGATGGCTGATTTCAACAGTTTCAATCAATATGATAGCATTTTGAAAAAAAAGTGTCATGAATTTATTGCATTTTTGGGGAAAAATAATCCGTTTTTATAATAGATCTTTGAAAATCCAAATCTGGATTTGAATTTTTTATGATACAGAAAATAATGGTTTTCATCTTGCCACTTTCTTGGTAAAGAAAACACATTTTTACTCAAATTAATCAAAATGGATTTATCACGTTCTGGAACCAAACTATAATATTCAGAAGTAAACAGTGTAGCTGACTGAGTGTTTATTCAGAATGTTTATTTTTAAACCACAACCTTTTAAAAATGATATATTTAACAATATCTTTAGCATTTCTCATCCAAACAACGTTAAACTTGGCACTGCACTTACTCGTGCCCGTGGCACGACACCTGTCGAGTTTGAAATCGGACTAACGGTTCGAGAGATATGCGAGGAACAGACACACACACACACACACACACACACACACACACACAGACAGACAGACAGACAGACGTTTCTGTAATTTATAGATAGATATTCATACAGTGAAAACTAAGCAGTGTTTTATTTTTACATTTGATTATTCAGTTTCTGTTGTTAAATAACCCTAATGTAGGATAACCTGAACCCTGTGGTTTACACTGATGTTAAAATAACACTTCTTACGCCCCCACTAACACAGAACGTTTAGGGAACGTTAGTTTATGGTTCTCTAAAGGTTAGTTCGAACCAAACCAAAAACTAACGTTTAGGGAACGTTAGTTTATGGTTCTCTAAAAGTTAGTTCGAACCAAACCAAAAACTAACGTTTAGGGAACGTTAGGGAACCAACCAACTAAAACGTTCTCCTGTAGTTGCACTGTACCTCCACACAACGTTCCCGTTTGGTTGTTTTTAGTTGTTTTTGAGTGCGGTTTTTAAATGTTTATTTAAACCAGCTCCATTTACATTTAAGTAGCATATAAAAGGTTTGCAGTCACTTGATTTACACTCTAAAAAATGCTGGGTTATTTAATTTACCCAACCGCTGGGTTATGAAATTCTTTACCCATTATGGGTTATTAATATGGAATTTGGGTTATTTTGTGCAACTCATGTGTTGAGCATAAACTGTAAAGGTGTTGAGTCAAAATCCATCAACCCAACATTATCGTTTGATGTCTATGGTTTGACCCAGCACGTGGGTTGTTTGTGCTTCGAACGTCATCATATCATCACCGCCAGAGTCCACACACCGAACGCTCGTCACAGCAGAGAACCTGACTTATCATCCAGCGAGGCAAACAAATAATAAAAGGTATGTGTACGCTACATGTCTAATTCACATTGTCTGTGTTGCGTTACCTATTAAAGTAGTATCTGTATATTGTCGAGGCTAGTTGGTTGTTTGGTTTGGCAAACAACGTAGCTAACGTTAGCCATTTAGCCGTTATCAGCACGGATAGCCTGCTTATTCGTTTGGTCTGAATTACATTTTTGTAAAGGTGTTAACATTAAGCAAAAGTTTCTTTTTATTCACGTGGAGATGTGGGACTTGAAAGTAAATCATTACAGGATTCGTGTAAGAATATAGTCTTGTGGTGAGAAACCGGGACAATTTTGAAAACTGAAAGGAGGACTCTGTGCGCGCCTGCGCCCCCTCACATCTGCTGAGGATTTGGTGCGACGTGATGCGGTGGCTCCTGTTTCATCAATTTGTCCTGTTATTTTGCAGGTACTATTGTTACAACAACTTGATAATATGCACACGAGATCTGTAATGTTCATACCGCAGATATTTTTCGGGTAATGACGTTCGGGGTTGTGAATATGTTGAATATAGGTCTATGCAGGCTGTCCGCCATTTTGTGAACGCTGTAGCACACGAGGTGACTGAAATGCGTTTAATTCGATTCAAATGGACTCCAGTTACAAGGTTATAGTGTTCATTTTGAGTTTACTTTTATTTGTGTTTGGTTTATTAAGTTATGTATACATATAAAGATAGGATGCACTTATTTTGCAGAACTGTCTTATCTCTCTAACGTTACTTGGCCTTCTGCGCGGGGCCTGTAACGTTAAGAAATATAATATATTTCTGTGCCCTATGCAGTGAGCAGCCACACATATTATTGTGCAGTAAAAACAGACAATTTACATGTAACATTTTGCAATTTGTCATATGAATTGTATAGAGAGAGAGGGAGGATTGTTTTCTATATATTTTGTATAACTTAACTATGATGGCGCTCTTGCAAGGGCTCTCATACCAGGTAATTATTAAACAGAATAATTATTTGATGAAGCAAAACAATCATATTTCAGTGACTGACAACTTTGTTCTTTTTTACAGAATGTACCATATCAGATAGTACCATTACCCGCATGGCACAGCGGATGGACGCATTTGAGGAGAAGATGGAGCAGAAGATGGATGAGCTGCTCATGCTCTTAAGGAGCTCCCAGTCACCTCCCTCTGCTCCAGTCGATGACCTGTTGCTGTCGCCCTGCTCAACAGTCACAGAGCTGGAGGAGTTCGACAGGAGTCTCGGTCAACAGGAGAGGAGGGACAAAATGGTAATTAAGTGGCCATAGTCCTGCCCTATCCTGCCTTAAGATTACACTATATAATTACATAATTTCAAATATCATTATAACTGAACTGACGGCTCTTACAAAATGAGATTGTACAAGCTCTCTACTTTGTTCTACATGTATAATTTGTATTTCTATATGTTTTACAGCCACTTTTCCTGACCACCCTTGGAGGTTCGACCGGAGGTACTGCCATCCGTCGCATGCTACGGCGAGTGGCAACCAACGACGTGCTGAAACATCATAGTCTGCGGGGCAGAAAGGCAAAGAAGGCCTTCCAGGACTTGACAATCTGCAGGGTTATAACAGGCATGTGTTATTTCATTAACATCAGTATTTTGCTTAGCTTGGAGGTTTTAATTTGACTTGTAACTTTGCTTCATTTTGACTTCTACTCTAGCGGCCTCCCAGAAAAACTTCCCTGCGCTGACTGCAGCAGACGTGGAGGACTTGATTGGGCAAGTGCTGAAGTTTGCCCCACACAGATGGTAAATTGAAATTTGTCGATGTGATGTTCATAATAATCAAAGGAATGGGAAAACTATCAATAATTGTGATCATAAAAAAAAAACAGGGTTGTTAGTAAGGCAATTTGTCTTGCTTTTCATTTTTAGTATGACATATAAACGTTTGTTTTGTTTCTTTCTTTTTAGGCCAGCTGAGAAGGGATTATAGAGCCTTCAAAACCATGGAGCTCTACTTGTTTTTTTTTATCTTTATGTTTTGTATTTTTATTAAAGCAATTGTATTTTTGCCACTTTGGCCATTCACCTAAACATTACATACTTTATCATTCCAAAATGCATCTTGCACACTACATTTGCACTATTACTTTGCACTCTTCATCCCACTCCATTTGTACTTGTATTGATATTATGTCTTATTTGTATACCGGTAGTTGTATACTAAAACTGTATAAAATTGATTCTGATTCTTGTATTATATTTTTAGGCCTTTTATTGTTAATTTTATATTGTATATTAAAGTATTATATTTAAATCCCATCAAGTTTGCTTATTCATTCCTGCTAATATATAATAATTCGATCTTGCTCATGCACAGACAGTTTAAAGTAATAATAAAATTGTTAAAGTTTTTTAAAGGTTAGGGGAATGTAAAAAAAAACGTTAGGGGAACCTTCCCTAAAGGTTGCAACGTTAAGAGAACGTTAGGGGAACGTTACATAAAGGTTGCAACGTTAGGGGAACGTTCCCTAAAGGTTGCAACGTTAAGAGAACGTTATGGGAACGTTACATAAAGGTTGCAAAGTTATGAGAACGTTAGGGGAACGTTCCCTAAAGGTTGCAATGTAACTAAAAACTAACGTTCCCTGAACGTTAAGAAAACTTTCCATGGGAACCAAAACCTAACCAAACTCTAACCTTAAGGGAACGTTCCTGCAACCAAAAACTAACGTTCTGAGAACGTTCTGGGAACCATAAATTGTTAGCTGGGGCTACTGTAAAACACTGATGTTCACTTTCAGGAGTTGTAGGGATGTTTTCCTGTCACAAAAATAAAAAATTTAACACGCATGTAGGTTATATAATTTTAAATATATTTTATAGATAATTTAAGTTTATTTTACACACTTTAAGCATTATTAAATCGCATATCGAATATCGCATTATTTAATGAGTTATCGCATTTTTCTTCAATATCGTGCAGCCCTAATACTCTCATATGTGCATATATCATCAGTGTATCAAATTCATTGGATTTCCAGTGCGACTGATTTTTGCTCATATTACAGTAGATATTAGCGATGTTGCTCATGATATTACAGTAGATATTAGCGATGTTGCTCATGATATTACAGTAGATATTAGTGATGCTCATGATATTACAGTAGATATTAGCGATGTTGCTCATGATATTACAGTAGATATTAGTGATGCTCATGATATTACAGTAGATATTAGCGATGTTGCTCATGATATTACAGTAGATATTAGCGATGTTGCTCATGATATTACAGTAGATATTAGTGATGCTCATGATATTACAGTAGATATTAGCGATGCTCATGATATTACAGTAGATATTAGCGATGTTGCTCATGATATTACAGTAGATATTAGTGATGCTCATGATATTACAGTAGATATTAGTGATGTTGCTCATGATATTACAGTAGATATTAGCGATGCTCATGATATTACAGTAGATATTAGCGATGTTGCTCATGATATTACAGTAGATATTAGTGATGCTCATGATATTACAGTAGATATTAGCGATGTTGCTCATGATATTACAGTAGATATTAGCGATGTTGCTCATGATATTACAGTAGATATTAGTGATGTTGATGTTGTGTTTGTAGGGGTTTGTCAGGGAATCTCACCGTCTCCACAGTAGTGATGAAGAGGCAGAAAACACGTCACTTCAGGCCGATAACAACACACTGATCCATCCGCAAACCAGCAGCTCAGTGACGGAGCAGGAGGATCCGAACTCTTCTCGGGAAGCTGAAGATCCTGAGACGAAGCGTTCTTCAGGAGACCGCGGGAGCACCGGGAATGCTGGGATCCGGTCTGAGGACCCAGTGCTGAGAGAGACCGGTCACATGACCTCGGCCGCCTTGTGTTTCCAGAACACTCTGCGCTTTGATTTGGACTAAACGTCAGATTTATATTCTTGAAAAGTCTTTTAATTAGTTAAAATAAACTGTAAATAAAGTTTAGTGTTTAAATCTGGAGTAAAATAAAAATATTTTTTGTAAATCACCAAAAATGCTCAAACTTAAACCAGAGATTGACCTTGAGATTGTAAAAAGAATAGAAATAAAAATTGATTGAAATAAAAGAAAATTGCACATATATGAAGAAATATTGTGTGAAATCATTTAAATCATGTTTCTTTGTTGTACTACATTTTATTAGTTTCACAAAGCATTTGTTGTGTTGCAGGAACTCACAGTCTTTTCCACAAAACGATAAAAGAGAATAAACACAGAAACACAGGCAGGGTCATCTGAGGTCGCGCTGCACGCAGCCGTCCATGAACTCGCAGTAACACCCGAGAGAGCAGAAGTGCTTCTGCACCGGGGCCTCGGTGCCGCCCATGCTGTCCACCAGAACCACCGTGTGCGACACCAGGTGCAGGTTCATGCCCACCGCCGTCTGGATGAAGGAGTTCACACACGCGCGCCCACAGTCACACACCTTACAGAAGTCCAGCTCGTCACACACCTGGAAGGGGACGAGGTGAGGCCCGTGTGGGATCCTGAACACAAGAACACAAGCACATGTTAGCGGGATCCTGAACACAAGAACACAAGCACATGTTAGCGGGATCCTGAACACAAGCACACGTTAGCGGGATCCTGAACACAAGCACACAAGCACACGTTAGCGGGAACCTGAACACAAGCACACGTTAGCGGGATCCTGAACACAAGAACACAAGCACATGTTAGCGGGATCCTGAACACAAGAACACAAGCACATGTTAGCGGGATCCTGAACACAAGCGCACGTTAGCGGGATCCTGAACACAAGCGCACGTTAGCGGGATCCTGAACACAAGCGCACGTTAGCGGGATCCTGAACACAAGCGCACGTTAGCGGGATCCTGAACACAAGCACACGTTAGCGGGATCCTGAACACAAGCACACGTTAGCGGGATCCTGAACACAAGCGCACGTTAGCGGGATCCTGAACACAAGCACACGTTAGCGGGATCCTGAACACAAGCACACGTTAGCGGGATCCTGAACACAAGCACACGTTAGCGGGATCCTGAACACAAGCGCATGTTAGCGGGATCCTGAACACAAGCACACGTTAGCGCATGTTAGCGGGATCCTGAACACAAGCACACGTTAGCGGGATCCTGAACACAAGAACACAAGCACACGTTAGCGGGATTCTGAACACAAGCACACGTTAGCGCATGTTAGCAGGATCCTGAACACAAGAACACGTTAGCGCATGTTAGCAGGATCCTGAACACAAGCACACGTTAGCGCATGTTAGCAGGATCCTGAACACAAGCACACGTTAACGCATGTTAGCAGGATCCTGAACACAAGCACACGTTAGCGCATGTTAGCGGGATCCTGAACACAAGCACACGTTAGCGGGATCCTGAACACAAGAACACAAGCACACGTTAGCGGGATTCTGAACACAAGCACACGTTAGCGCATGTTAGCAGGATCCTGAACACAAGAACACGTTAGCGCATGTTAGCAGGATCCTGAACACAAGCACACGTTAGCGCATGTTAGCAGGATCCTGAACACAAGCACACGTTAACGCATGTTAGCAGGATCCTGAACACAAGCACACGTTAACGCATGTTAGCAGGATCCTGAACACAAGAACACGTTAGCGCATGTTAGCAGGATCCTGAACACAAGCACACGTTAGCGCATGTTAGCAGGATCCTGAACACAAGCACACGTTAGCGCATGTTAGCAGGATCCTGAACACAAGCACACGTTAACGCATGTTAGCAGGATCCTGAACACAAGCACACGTTAACGCATGTTAGCAGGATCCTGAACACAAGAACACGTTAGCGCATGTTAGCAGGATCCTGAACACAAGCACACGTTAGCAGGATCTTGAATACAAGAACACATTAGCAAGGGATGAGTCATGATTTTCGAATATTCGATTAGTTGATTTAATTAAAGAATCTTGAATAGGTTGTGCGATTATTGTCTAAAAAAAATCCCTATGTTTTCAGTGCTGATGCGGTGGTGACACATTCACATAACCAGAGGGTGGCGCTGCCAATAACGTGCCTAAAAGCTGTCAATCAACTCTCAGACAACAGAGGAACACACCGTCTCTTAATTCTTAATTTGTGCATCCTCACTTCCTTTCCTCGAGTCTCAGCTCCACCACTGTAGGAAGCGAGGGAAGGACGGAAAGAAAAGTCACGTATTAATTATAAGGTATTGCTACTGACTTATAAAGCCCTAAACGGCTTAGCTCCAGTCTATTTAACGGATCTTCTATCACCCTATAATCCATCGCGCTCCTTAAGATCACTAAATTCGAGGCTTTTGGTCATACCTAGGATATCCAGATCCACCAAAGGAGGGAGAGCATTTTCACATTTGGCTCCGAAACTCTGGAATAGCCTTCCTGATACTGTTCGTTGCTCGGACTCACTCTCCCAGTTTAAAACTAGATTAAAGACGCATCTTTTCAGCCAGGCATTCATATAATATTGTTAATCTCACAGTTCAAACTACAATCCGGCCTCTAGTTCATAAATGCCAGAGGAGAACTGGCCCCCGACTGAGCCTGGGTTCTCCCAAGGTTTTTTTTTTTCTCCATTAGGTCACTTGATGAGTTTTTCCGGTTCCTTGCCACTGTTGCCTTTGGCTTGCTCAGTTGGGGTTTATTTTGGGGATATTTAATTTATTCTATCAATCAATAAATTCCACTAGAAACAAACTTTGTTGTATTATTTTATTTTAATTGAATACTGTGAAGCTGCTTTGATACAATCTGTATTGTGAAAAGCGCTATACAAATATACTTGATTTGATTTGATTTGAAAGAAAAGGAGGACGGAGGAATCGAAAGAAAGCTTATTTATACATTGGAATACTTGATCACTCGAGCGTCACTTCACAGCATCATCAGCAGCGCTCAGAGGATCTGCCCATATGTTGTTTTAGTTAAAAAACTATTTAAGAAATTCATAATAAATACTAATAAAGCAAGATACCCTGTTGAAATATGTGAGATGAGTGGTTTATTTAAACTGCAAAGGTAAAGTATACATTTTTCTAGTCGACTATTGTTCATTTAAGCCACTAGTCAACTAATCACATATTTATATTAATTTAATTATTTAAATATATACAGGTGAGAATACTAAACCATATTGAGCGTTTACGTAATATATTCCGCACTCAAGCGCATGCATAAAGCTTGCCACAAAGAATGAATAAATATGATTATGAATGTATCAAATATAGCAAGGAGACATTTTAATTGTTTATTAATAAACTAGTTTTCTGCGTCAGTGTCGGCTGCAGAGATGAAGTTGACGATGCTGACTCACGATCTTCACAGTAGTGAACGCGTCTATAGAGAAATGCACATTTCACACGGATTACATAAGCAGAGAGTAGTCGGTTTCTTTTCTATAGAAATATATATATATATATATTTCTCAGGTCTGTGAGGCAGCCTATACGCAGAGTTTCGATTCATTTATGAGACCAGCTCCAGTTCACGAGCAATGCAAGTGATCGCACCGGCGCCTCCATGTCCTGATTATATTGTCTGCTATATTTGCTTCTTAAATCCAGGCAATTGGTTGATGAAACACTGATTAAAATTAACATACAATTTATACAAAACGAAATTTACTTTAAAGAAAGGCTTTCTACAAAACAAAACTTAATGATGAGGTCAAAATCACATCTGACCCACTCCATATTTATCCCGATATATTGCGCATCTAATGATCCTAACTTACTCCTGCTGTTCACGTTTGATATAGGCCTAATCAACATAGATTAAATAAAAAAATAACATCATATTATTTAAACATAAATATGAAACTTAAATACGTTTTCTTTAATGGCTACAACACGTACAGTACAGACAAATTAATTGTCGGAGCGGGATTTGAGCGAACGCAGTTTTACCGGTGAGTGGATCATGAGTGGATCATGAGTGGATCATGAGTGGGGCGATGGCTTGGGCCGTGAGCGATTGGGTGGAGCGCGCTGGAATAAAGAGGAACCTAGCCTATACATGCGTGTGGGGAGGGGTGCGATTTTCGAATAATAATCGAATAATTCCCAGCGATCATCGAATATGATTTTTGCTTCAAATGCCCATCCCTAACATTAGCATGAGCGTGTGACGTCAGCAGACCTGCGTTAGCTCACCTGAGGTCGACCACGGCGCGTGCCGTCAGCTCCTGCAGCGTCAGCGGGAACGTGAGACGGATCGTGTGCTCCAGAGCGTTGGCTTGAGTAAACGGGTTCCCGAACAGGTCCAGGTTCTCCAGGCACAGCTTCCTGAAGCCCGCAGGAAGTACCGAGAGCTGGTTCTGAGCCGCGGAAAGGAAGCGTAGCTTGGAGAGCCGTCCGATGTGGAACGGGAGCCGCAGGAGCTGGTTAGCGTCCAGGCGCAGGTTCACCAGGTGCCGTAGCTGGCAGAAACGCGCGGGCAGAACCGTCAGCTGGTTCTGGCTCAGGTCCAGATGCTGCAGTGAGGTCTGGAGAGTGGACACACACAGGGCGTCAGGGAAGCTCTGCAGGCGGTTGTTGTGCAGGATGAGTTCCGCGAGGCAGCGCAGGTCCCCGATGGTGGCCGGCAGCTTACGGATGTGGTTGTTGCTAAGGTCGAGCCGGCGCAGTGAGCGCAGCGCTAGCATCCGCATGTCCACGCGGGTCAGGCGGCAGTACGACACCTGCAGCTGCTCCAGGGAGAACGGGAAGCTGGACGCTAGTGGGTAGTCCTTCTTAGACAGAATGCTGAGCTTCTTCTTGGGCTTCTCCACGTCGCGTGCGCGGACCGGACCGAGGGAGGATAGCGGGAGCGAGTCCGTGTCACTTCCTCTGTGAGCCAGTCGCACGGCGGACAGGAAGCTCTTCAAGCAGCTGGTGTCGGCCTGAAAACACACACACACACACACACACACACATCAAGCATTGTGGAAGCAGCTTTTTATTAGCATCAGGATTCTATTAATGCAAAAGCAGGTCTGCAGGAAGTAGAATATTCCCTCGGCTTCTGTGAACCAGGTCAGCTTACTGAGAATCACAGTCACAGAGTATAAACTCAATACTGATAAAGAATCTCTGCTACATCAACAAACATCAACCGGATTTATCAATCCGGTGTATTATCATCACATTATTCTCACAGAAAGACTCATTTCAAACTTAATGTTGCAACTAATGTAACATTTAAAATGGAAACTCCCTTATTTTATATTAGAGTAGCTGATTCAGTCAGATAAAACATTTATATTCACAAAAAACTTGATCAAAATCCTTTACATTTTGATCAGATTAAAATCCTTACACGAGTCATCAACTCATTCATCATCAGATTATCAATTTGCTGTTTTCAAGAATAAAAAAAACAGTAATAACTGCACTTTGGATTGACTGTATGATGACATTTATCAACACTGATTTAAAACACACTGGTGTCATTACAAACATGACAGCTCAAGACTTTCTCCAGTAGAACTGAAAGCACATCTTTACTTTACTCAGACAGATGTCGACCGCAGGCTCCTTCAGTCGGACCGTGGCTTTGCCCTCTTCCACAAACCAGGTGAAGAACTTCTCAATGTTCTCCTTCAGCTGCAGAGAAAACACACACAGATGAAGACCTGGAGGACAGCAGAGGAGAGCAGATCTGTCGGAGCGGCCAGGAGGAAGGCTTGCCTTGTATTTGGACCCGCTTCTGTCTTTGGCAGTGCAGATCAGCAGAAACAGGCCGTGGTTCTGAGAGCTTCTGTCCGGCTTCCCGATGGATAACACAGCCCGGCTGGGTTTGCCTTTATTCTTCAGACCGAATGTCGGTAACATCCGGTTAACAACCTCCACATCACACTGAAGCTTCATCCTTCAGCAGCCTCTCTCTCTCTGTGTGTGTGTGTGTGTGTGAGAGAGAGAGAGAGAGAGAGAGTGTGTATCCAGGACTAACACACCACAGCAACAGAGGAGACAGGGCTAGTTAGGCTCTGTGCTAGTCAGGGCTAGTTAGGCTCTGTGCTAGTCAGGGCTAGTTAGGCTCTGTGCTAGTCAGGGTTAGTTAGACACTGTGCTAGTCAGGGATAGTTAGGCTCACAGTCATAATCGAGTCATATGTTATGCAGTATTTCCAGTTTAAATTAATATTTCTCCATTTAATATCAACAACACTGTGTGTGAATACAGTGCAGGTTACGAAGACTAACTGGTTGGTATAGATCAATTTGTTTTTGGTAAATAACTAAATAAGCTCAGACTGAAATACATCGAGAAATAAACAAACCTGAAGTTCTGAGGTGCTCGCGCTTCTTCCCTTCAAAATCGGCTAATTAGCAAACCGGCAGATCCATAGCACAATTTCAGCCAAAACTCAGACCGATTGAGTAAAATAACTAATCTTGGAGCACAAGATAGTGTTTAAAACAGCAGACTGAAAGGATGTTTCATGTTTAGTCTGTAACGTAACGCGCGCTTCCGAGCGTCGCACATGCGCAGTGAACGCTGACTGACCTCACCAATATGGCGGCATCATTTTACCAAAACATATTTCCGATGAGGCCTTTCTGAATTAAAAATAGTTTTAATTCAAATGAGCAGCGCTACTCATGACAACAAGCTACTCTCCATGACTCTCCACTCGTTTATCACACAGAAGTGACAGCATTAGTAGTTTCCGTTCGTGTGAGTAGTTTTCTGTCATTAGACTGTAGCGGTGAGCGCGCATCAGCTGCTCAATCAAAACAACACGACCAGTGAAGATAATTCACTCGATTTATACAATAATACAACTGATTATTATCAATGAAACGGATTGTTTAATATGTGGTCACACTGACAGGACATATGAAGCTCTTTAAGGAGTGTATCCATATTGTAAATACACGAAACACATTTGACGTATTTCTGTTCTGATGGGATTGTAATGACATAGTGCGTTATTTACCTGTAACTTTGCTTGTGAGGGCCAGATTACCTCACTTATACAGCGACTAGTGAGGATATTTTAGTGGTCTGTTTCTGTAATAGCTTGGTTTAAGGGCTGGGTATAATCTGATATAAAAACAATGGAAGAAATGTGTGTGTGAGAGTGAGTGAGTTTGTGTTTGTATGAGAGAGAGAGAGAGAGTTTTTATGTGTATGTGAGAGTGTGTGAGTGAGTCTGTGTGTGTGAGAGTGTGTGTGTGTGTGTGTGTGTGTGTAAAAGCAGCCTGCAGATGAACATTGAGCTGATGCTTCATTGAAATGTGTTTCATTCTAGTGACGGTCTGACATGGAAGAAGATCTTGTCCAGAACATGGAGGATGAGGAGGAGCGTGTGTTCGAGTGGGACGCAGGAGGCGAGGAGGACGAGGAGGACGAAGGCTTCTGGCTGCAGGAGGAGGAGGTGTGTGTGTCCGGAGCGAGTCCAGCGGAGCGCAGCGGACACATCGCGGTCACCGACGGCTCCTGCATGTTCGTCTGGGGAGGATATAAGGTATAACACCAGACGCTATACTGTTTATTACACGGCTCTGGGGAATACTTGATTCTGATTGGTCAATCACACATCCAGCGGTATATTACTCCCAGATAACAACCGCTGAAAACAGAAACACAGGCTCATCCACAGAATCTAATTATTTATTTATGTGGCAAGTATCTATGTAATAAGCGGGATAATGTAAATCCAGCTGGCTGTTATCTCAGAATAAACCCCCTTCAGGCTGATGCAAGACCTGATCCTGATCACTCTGTCGGGTTTATTCTGAGATAACAACCGACTGGATGTACATTATCCCTTACGTGAAGGGTCATCTCACCCTAACACTGTAAACATAACTCTATCCTTTTATCAGAATGCAGACGCTGAAGCCACTGAATTCACTGACTTGTACTTGCCGAAGAATGAAATCTGGATCTACAACATGGAGACAGGAGGATGGTGAGTTCCCTGAGCGTGACGCGGGCCGTATAGGAACACACTGCTAACGGACGGTGTGTGTGTGTGAGGTGCTCGAGCTGCTGCTAACGGACGGTGTGTGTGTGTGAGGTGCTCGAGCTGCTGCTAACGGACGGTGTGTGTGTTCAGGCGTGTGAGGCACTCGAGCTGCTGCTGACAGTGTGTGTGTGTTCAGGTGTGTGAAGGCACTCAAGCTGCTGCTAACGGACGGTGTGTGTGTGTTTGTGTGTGCAGGCGGATGAGGCACTCGAGCTGCTGCTGACGGACGGTGTGTGTGTGTGTGTTTGTGTGTGCAGGCGGATGAGGCACTCGAGCTGCTGCTGACGGACGGTGTGTGTGTGTTCAGGCGTGTGAGACGCTCGAGCTGCTGCTGACGGTGTGTGTGTGTGAGACGCTCGAGCTGCTGCTGACGGTGTGTGTGTGTGTGTGTGCGTGTGAGACGCTCGAGCTGCTGCTGACGGACGGTGTGTGTGTGTTCAGGCGTGTGAGACGCTCGAGCTGCTGCTGACGGTGTGTGTGTGTGTGTGTGTGCAGGCGTGTGCAGCGCTCCGAGGGCGAGGTGCCGGACTCCATGTCGGGCGGCTGCGGCTCCAGTGTGGACGGAGTTCTGTACGTGTTCGGCGGACACCAGGCCAGAGGAAACACCAACACAGTGAGGCTTTATAACGACACGAACACTATTAGGGGTGTAAATATTAATCGATTCGTATCGATGCATCGATTATACAGCCGACGATGCGATGCATCGATGCGTCCGCGAGAGTATCGATTAATGTGTTTATTTTGCCGCCTGTCTATTTTCAGCATCTGCTCCGACATATGCGTACAACCTACTAAGCTGCGGGTGGCGCTAACCTCATTATTGTCTTCTTCACACCGCTTCACACGCGTTACTTACGCTTCACAGTCTATCTATGTTCACACACATTGTTGAGTCTGACATGGATCCGTCAGAGCGAGCTGGCAATGACAGTGAAATGTTACACACTCCAGTCGGCGTCAAGTCATGGGTGTGGATGTATTTTGGCTTCAGGAAAACAGATGGAGCGTTTGTCTGATTGCGCCCGTTTCACACATACTCCGTTTGCAGTGCGTATGCGGTGCGTATTTTTTTCAGTACCCATGTTAACAGGTCAGAGCTTTCACACTGCACGCGGCTGCGGTCCGTTTATCCGTTCCAGTTGCGGTGCACAGCAGTGCAGAGATCGTTTCCGCACCGAGTCTATTTCTGCTGTGCTGCACGCGCTGAATTAAAGTGACAGCACATGTTTCGTGGTCAAAATGAACACAGATTGACATGAAAATGTAGTAATTTCACCATAAATGCGTTTAATTAAATAAATTGTAGTAATCTCACCATAAATGTATTTAATTTAATTCTACTATTTTTCACAGTCATCTTATTTACTTTAAGACCGGGGTAAAGCAAGGAAAACTACAATTTACCTCAACAAGGCGACATAATGAACAACACTCGTCTCATTCGTGGAGGTGGAAAAACAATTTCTTTGTGACATGCAATTGTATTCTGTATTCTCAATAAAAGGCAAATTATTTATTATTTTTGTTGATTTATTTGAAACTTAATAGATATCATGTAAAAATCTAGTATTGAATCGTATTGAATCGAATCGAATCGTATCGCAGGGAATTCTGAAGTATCGAAAATAATCGAATCGTTGGCTTAAGAAACCGGTATCGTATCGAATCGTCATGTAGGCTCCGATTTACACCCCTAAACACTATAATGATCTCTGCGCTGATGTGTGTGTCTGAAGCTCCAGATGTTGGTGTGTGTCTGAAGCTCCAGATGTTGGTGTTTGCCTCAGGTTTACCGTCTGCCGCTGCGAACGCCTGTGCTCCGCTGGGAGAAGATGAGTCTGACAGGTCTGGCTCCGACCTGCAAAGACAAGCTGGGCTGTTGGGTCCACAGAAACAGGTTTGAGTTCATCAGGCCAGTCAGACACTATTTGATGTCATCAGCGAGGTCACACACACACACACTTCCTCTGCTCTGTCTCCACAGGCTGGTGTATTTCGGAGGCTACGGCTACACCGCACAGCCCGGTCACAGAGGAACGTTTGAGCTCGATGAGAACTCGCTCATGGTGAGTCCGTGTTCATCAGCAGATGTCATGCGTGGCACAGATGTGAGTGAGAGTGTGTTTGTGTGAGTGAGTGAGTGTGTGTGAGTAAGTCAAGTCAAGTCACTAATATTGTTGAATATTAAATTAAATGTCCCCAACTAAGCAAGCCAAAAGCTAATGGTGACAAAGGCGACAGTGACAGGAACCAAAACTCCATCAGTGACAGAATGGAGGAAAAACCCTTGTGAGAATCCAGACTCAGTCGCTCAGCTCTCCTCTGGCCAACGAACAAACAGTGTATGATTATGATTCAGGCAGCATTACTGGTCAGAAGTCAGATTGGATCAGAACATTCAGAATTTTATCCAGTTCCATCTGGTTGAAGATCGGAGTCACGCCGGTATAGAGACGAGTTTGTTGAGGATCAGTGCCAATGCTGTTGTGTTGATGAGGCCTTCACAGGGGAGAGTCTAGTAGACACAATCTCTGCTGACACTTCAGGGATGTGTTGTGGTCGTGTCCAGGCGCAGGTCCTCCATCTGATCTGGATACGGCCCGGATCCGGCTGACTACATCATGAGTTGTGGTCGTGTCTAGGCCCAGGTCCTCAATCTGATCTGGATACGGCCCGGATCCGGCTGACTACATCATGTGTTGTGGTCGTGTCTAGGCCCAGGTCCACCAACTTATCTGGATACGGCCCGGATCCGGCTGACTACATCATGCGTTGTGGTCGTGTCTAGGCCCAGGTCCTCCATCTGATCTGGATACGGCCCGGATCCGGCTGACTACATCATGAGTTGTGGTCGTGTCTAGGCCCAGGTCCTCAATCTGATCTGGATACGGCCCGGATCCGGCTGACTACATCATGAGTTGTGGTCGTGTCTAGGCCCAGGTCCTCAATCTGATCTGGATACGGCCCGGATCCGGCTGACTACATCATGTGTTGTGGTCGTGTCTAGGCCCAGGTCCACCAACTTATCTGGATACGGCCCGGATCCGGCTGACTACATCATGCGTTGTGGTCGTGTCTAGGCCCAGGTCCTCCATCTGATCTGGATACGGCCAGGATCCGGCTGACTACATCATGCGTTGTGGTCGTGTCTAGGCCCAGGTCCTCCATCTGATCTGGATACGGCCCGGATCCGGCTGACTACATCATGTGTTGTGGTCGTGTCTAGGCCCAGGTCCACCAACTTATCTGGATACGGCCCGGATCCGGCTGACTACATCATGCGTTGTGGTCGTGTCTAGGCCCAGGTCCTCCATCTGATCTGGATACGGCCCGGATCCGGCTGACTACATCATGAGTTGTGGTCGTGTCTAGGCCCAGGTCCTCAATCTGATCTGGATACGGCCCGGATCCGGCTGACTACATCATGAGTTGTGGTCGTGTCTAGGCCCAGGTCCTCAATCTGATCTGGATACGGCCCGGATCCGGCTGACTACATCATGTGTTGTGGTCGTGTCTAGGCCCAGGTCCACCAACTTATCTGGATACGGCCCGGATCCGGCTGACTACATCATGCGTTGTGGTCGTGTCTAGGCCCAGGTCCTCCATCTGATCTGGATACGGCCAGGATCCGGCTGACTACATCATGCGTTGTGGTCGTGTCTAGGCCCAGGTCCTCCATCTGATCTGGATACGGCCCGGATCCGGCTGACTACATCATGCGTTGTGGTCGTGTCTAGGCCCAGGTCCTCCATCTGATCTGGATACGGCCCGGATCCGGCTGACTACATCATGCGTTGTGGTCGTGTCTAGGCCCAGGTCCACCAACTGATCTGGATACGGCCTGGATCCGGCTGACTACATCATGCGTTGTGGTCGTGTCTAGGCCCAGGTCCTCCATCTGATCTGGATCCGGCCCGGATCCGGCTGACTACATCATGTGTTGTGGTCGTGTCTAGGCCCAGGTCCTCCATCTGATCTGGATACGGCCTGGATCCGGCTGACTACATCATGCGTTGTGGTCGTGTCTAGGCCCAGGTCCACCAACTGATCTGGATATGGCCCGGATCCGGCTGACTACATCATGAGTTGTGGTCGTGTCTAGGCGCAGGTCCTCCATCTGATCTGGATACGGCCCGGGTCCGGCTGACTACATCATGAGTTGTGGTCGTGTCTAGGCGCAGGTCCACCATCACCACCAGGTCATGAACACATGAACTAACTGTTTTCATTGAAAGCATATGTCGTAATTTAGATATATTTTTAAGATGGAAGAATGTGGTTTTACATGAAACGTAAACTAGAAACATGGCTTTCAAATGAAAGATTGGTATCAAAGAGCACACCCACACTCACACACACACACACATCCAGGTTCCTAACCGACGACGAGGACTTGACAGAGCAGCCATCAAGTGTTAGACAGTATTCTAGATTATTACGTGCAGAGGTTTTTGGTCTAATCATTAGAAACTCTGTTTTTTCAGAATTAGTAGGAAATTACTAGTCATCCAAATTTTTATATCAGCTGTGCATTCCGTTAATTGGTAAGTTTATCGTCAGGGCGTGAAGAAATATAGAGCTGAGTATCGTCAGCATAACAGTGAAAACTAATGCCATGCTTCCTAATGATATCTCCCAAGGGTAGCATGTACAGAGTGTGTGTGTGTGTAAGTGTGTGAGAGGGTAGCATGTACAGAGTGTTTGTGTATGTAAGTGTGTGAGAGGGTAGCATGTACAGAGTGTTTGTGTGTGTGTGTGAGAGTGTGAGGGTAGCATGTACAGAGTGAACAGCAACGGTCCTAGTACTGAGCCTTGTGGTACACCATACTGAACTTGTGATCGATGAGACATCTCTTCATTTGAGATCGTGTCTACGTGCGTGAGCGTGTGTGTGAGTGTGTTTGTGACGAGTCACAGACGAGACTCAGATGTGCTGTTTTTCAGGGGAACCAAACAGGACGAGGCTGGAACAATCACATACACATCCTGGATCTGGAGACGTCCTCGTGGAGTCAGCCAATCACGAAGGTGCTAAAGCTAAACTTGATCTAATGTGGTCTTGCAGCAGGATCTGTGTGTGACGAGCTCAAACACTGTGTGTGTCCATACAGGGAAACACTCCGACGCCACGGGCCGCTCACGCCTGCGCAACCATCGGCAACAGAGGCTTCGTCTTCGGAGGCCGTTACATGGTGTGTGTGTGTGTGTGTGTGTTTCAGAGTGTACATGTTTTTCTATCCTGTTGTGGATTTAAACCTGAATGCACACAGACTCATGGAAAAATGCAGAAAGTTTTCTGTGATGGCTAGGTGTAGGGGTCGGGTTAGTGTGTGTGTGTGTGTGTGTGTGTGTGATGGCTAGGTGTAGGGGTCGGGTTAGTGTGTGTGTGTGTGTGTGTGTGATGGCTAGGTGTAGGGGTCGGGTTAGTGTGTGTGTGTGTGTGTGATGGCTAGGTGTAGGGGTCGGGTTAGTGTGTGTGTGTGTGTGTGTGTGTGATGGCTAGGTGTAGGGGTCGGGTTAGTGTGTGTGTGTGTGTGTGTGTGATGGCTAGGTGTAGGGGTCGGGTTAGTGTGTGTGTGTGTGCGTGTGTGTGTGATGGCTAGGTGTAGGGGTCGGGTTAGTGTGTGTGTGTGTGTGTGTGTGATGGCTAGGTGTAGGGGTCGGGTTAGTGTGTGTGTGTGTGTGTGTGTGATGGCTAGGTGTAGGGGTCGGGTTAGTGTGTGTGTGTGTGTGTGTGTGATGGCTAGGTGTAGGGATCGGGTTAGTGTGTGTGTGTGTGTGTGTGTGATGGCTAGGTGTAGGGGTCGGGTTAGTGTGTGTGTGTGTGTGTGTGTGTGTGATGGCTAGGTGTAGGGGTCGGGTTAGTGTGTGTGTGTGTGTGTGTGTGATGGCTAGGTGTAGGGGTCGGGTTAGTGTGTGTGTGTGTGTGTGATGGCTAGGTGTAGGGGTCGGGTTAGTGTGTGTGTGTGTGTGTGTGTGATGGCTAGGTGTAGGGATCGGGTTAGTGTGTGTGTGTGTGTGTGTGTGTGTGTGTGATGGCTAGGTGTAGGGGTCGGGTTAGTGTGTGTGTGTGTGTGTGTGTGTGTGTGATGGCTAGGTGTAGGGGTCGGGTTAGTGTGTGTGTGTGTGTGTGTGTGTGTGATGGCTAGGTGTAGGGGTCGGGTTAGTGTGTGTGTGTGTGTGTGTGTGTGTGTGTGATGGCTAGGTGTAGGGGTCGGGTTAGTGTGTGTGTGTGTGTGTGATGGCTAGGTGTAGGGGTCGGGTTAGTGTCTGTGTGTGTGTGTGATGGCTAGGTGTAGGGGTCGGGTTAGTGTGTGTGTGTGTGTGTGTGTGTGTGTGATGGCTAGGTGTAGGGGTCGGGTTAGTGTGTGTGTGTGTGTGTGATGGCTAGGTGTAGGGGTCGGGTTAGTGTCTGTGTGTGTGTGTGATGGCTAGGTGTAGGAGTCGGGTTAGTGTGTGTGTGTGTGTGATGGCTAGGTGTAGGGGTCGGGTTAGTGTGTGTGTGTGTGTGTGTGTGTGTGTGTGTGTGATGGCTAGGTGTAGGGGTCGGGTTAGTGTGTGTGTGTGTGTGTGTGTGTGTGATGGCTAGGTGTAGGGGTCGGGTTAGTGTCTGTGTGTGTGTGTGTGTGTGATGGCTAGGTGTAGGAGTCGGGTTAGTGTGTGTGTGTGTGTGATGGCTAGGTGTAGGGGTCGGGTTAGTGTGTGTGTGTGTGTGTGTGTGATGGCTAGGTGTAGGGGTCGGGTTAGTGTGTGTGTGTGTGTGTGTGTGTGATGGCTAGGTTAGGTTAGGGTTAGTGTGTGTGTTGTGTGTGTGTGATGGCTAGGTGTAGGGGTCGGGTTAGTGTGTGTATGTGTGTGTGTGTGTGTGTGATGGCTAGGTTAGGTTAGGGTTAGTGTGTGTGTGTGTGTGACGGGTAGGTTCATGGGTCGGGTTAGTGTGTGTGTGTGTGTGTGTGTGTGTGTGATGGCTAGGTTAGGTTAGGGTTAGTGTGTGTGTGTGTGTGTGACGGGTAGGTTCATGGGTCGGGTTAGTGTGTGTGTGTGTGTGTGAATCACTTCTACTAGTGTTCCTATGATCATTAGCATAGGCTAGCTTGTTCATAGTTCTGAAGCTCAGTGTTTTGCTCCGCAGGATCAGCGTCTGAACGATCTGCACTGCCTCGATCTGGACTCGTGGGAATGGAGTGAGATGTGCGTTCAGTGAGTGTAACACCGCTGAGAGATCTGTGACGAGCTCACACACTAAAGCGTGTGTGTTTCAGGTGTGTTCCTCAACACGGTCCCGTCGGCCGGTCCTGGCACTCGCTCACCCCAGTGTCAGCTGACCATCTGTTCCTGTTCGGCGGATTCACCACCGACCGAGAGACGCTGAGTGAGGGAATCAGTGTGTGTGTGTGTGTGTTTCTGACAGCACAGCTTCATCGGTGTGTGTGTGTGTGTGTTTCTGACAGCACAGCTTCATCAGTGTGTGTGTGTGTGTGTGTCTGACAGCACAGCTTCATCTGTGTGTGTGTGTGTCTGACAGCACAGCTTCATCTGTGTGTGTGTGTGTGTCTGACAGCACAGCTTCATCTGTGTGTGTGTGTGTGTGTGTGTCTGACAGCACAGCTTCATCTGTGTGTGTGTGTGTGTCTGACAGCACAGCTTCATCAGTGTGTGTGTGTGTCTGACAGCACAGCTTCATCGGTGTGTGTGTGTGTGTGTGTGTCTGACAGCACAGCTTCATCAGTGTGTGTGTGTGTGTGTGTCTGACAGCACAGCTTCATCGGTGTGTGTGTGTGTGTGTGTCTGACAGCACAGCTTCATCTGTGTGTGTGTGTGTCTGACAGCACAGCTTCATCTGTGTGTGTGTGTGTGTGTGTGTCTGACAGCACAGCTTCATCAGTGTGTGTGTGTGTGTGTCTGACAGCACAGCTTCATCAGTGTGTGTGTGTGTCTGACAGCACAGCTTCATCTGTGTGTGTGTGTGTGTGTCTGACAGCACAGCTTCATCGGTGTGTGTGTGTGTGTGTGTCTGACAGCACAGCTTCATCAGTGTGTGTGTGTGTGTGTCTGACAGCACAGCTTCATCGGTGTGTGTGTGTGTGTGTGTGTGTGTGTCTGACAGCACAGCTTCATCGGTGTGTGTGTGTGTGTGTCTGACAGCACAGCTTCATCTGTGTGTGTGTGTGTGTGTCTGACAGCACAGCTTCATCAGTGTGTGTGTGTGTGTGTGTCTGACAGCACAGCTTCATCAGTGTGTGTGTGTGTGTGTGTCTGACAGCACAGCTTCATCGGTGTGTGTGTGTGTGTGTGTGTGTCTGACAGCACAGCTTCATCAGTGTGTGTGTGTGTGTGTGTCTGACAGCACAGCTTCATCAGTGTGTGTGTGTGTGTGTGTGTGTCTGACAGCACAGCTTCATCTGTGTGTGTGTGTGTGTGTGTGTGTGTGTGTGTCTGACAGCACAGCTTCATCAGTGTGTGTGTGTGTGTGTGTCTGACAGCACAGCTTCATCAGTGTGTGTGTGTGTGTCTGACAGCACAGCTTCATCAGTGTGTGTGTGTGTGTGTGTGTGTGTGTCTGACAGCACAGCTTCATCGGTGTGTGTGTGTGTCTGACAGCACAGCTTCATCGGTGTGTGTGTGTGTGTGTGTTTCTGACAGCACAGCTTCATCGGTGTGTGTGTGTGTGTCTGACAGCACAGCTTCATCTGTGTGTGTGTGTGTGTCTGACAGCACAGCTTCATCTGTGTGTGTGTGTGTGTGTGTGTGTGTGTCTGACAGCACAGCTTCATCTGTGTGTGTGTGTGTGTCTGACAGCACAGCTTCATCAGTGTGTGTGTGTGTGTGTGTCTGACAGCACAGCTTCATCAGTGTGTGTGTGTGTCTGACAGCACAGCTTCATCTGTGTGTGTGTGTGTCTGACAGCACAGCTTCATCGGTGTGTGTGTGTGTGTGTGTCTGACAGCACAGCTTCATCAGTGTGTGTGTGTGTGTGTGTGTCTGACAGCACAGCTTCATCGGTGTGTGTGTGTGTCTGACAGCACAGCTTCATCTGTGTGTGTGTGTGTCTGACAGCACAGCTTCATCTGTGTGTGTGTGTGTGTGTGTGTGTCTGACAGCACAGCTTCATCTGTGTGTGTGTGTGTGTCTGACAGCACAGCTTCATCAGTGTGTGTGTGTGTGTCTGACAGCACAGCTTCATCAGTGTGTGTGTGTGTCTGACAGCACAGCTTCATCAGTGTGTGTGTGTGTGTGTGTCTGACAGCACAGCTTCATCAGTGTGTGTGTGTGTGTCTGACAGCACAGCTTCATCTGTGTGTGTGTGTGTGTGTCTGACAGCACAGCTTCATCGGTGTGTGTGTGTGTGTGTGTGTGTCTGACAGCACAGCTTCATCTGTGTGTGTGTGTGTGTCTGACAGCACAGCTTCATCAGTGTGTGTGTGTGTGTCTGACAGCACAGCTTCATCAGTGTGTGTGTGTGTCTGACAGCACAGCTTCATCTGTGTGTGTGTGTGTGTCTGACAGCACAGCTTCATCGGTGTGTGTGTGTGTGTGTGTCTGACAGCACAGCTTCATCAGTGTGTGTGTGTGTGTGTGTCTGACAGCACAGCTTCATCGGTGTGTGTGTGTGTGTGTGTGTGTGTGTGTGTGTCTGACAGCACAGCTTCATCTGTGTGTGTGTGTGTGTGTGTGTGTCTGACAGCACAGCTTCATCGGTGTGTGTGTGTGTGTGTGTGTCTGACAGCACAGCTTCATCTGTGTGTGTGTGTGTGTGTGTGTGTCTGACAGCACAGCTTCATCAGTGTGTGTGTGTGTGTGTGTGTCTGACAGCACAGCTTCATCAGTGTGTGTGTGTGTGTGTGTCTGACAGCACAGCTTCATCGGTGTGTGTGTGTGTGTGTCTGACAGCACAGCTTCATCAGTGTGTGTGTGTGTGTGTGTCTGACAGCACAGCTTCATCAGTGTGTGTGTGTGTGTGTCTGACAGCACAGCTTCATCAGTGTGTGTGTGTGTGTGTCTGACAGCACAGCTTCATCAGTGTGTGTGTGTGTCTGACAGCACAGCTTCATCGGTGTGTGTGTGTGTCTGACAGCACAGCTTCATCGGTGTGTGTGTGTGTCTGACAGCACAGCTTCATCAGTGTGTGTGTGTTTGTGTGTGTGTGTTGCAGGCGACGCCTGGCTGTACTGCGTGAGGACAAACGAGTGGAGGCCGTTTGATCACGAACACACTCAGCGACCCAGGTGACCCTTCCTCGTCTGTCACTGATGATCTTGATGTGTGTGTGTGTCGTTCTCCCAGTCTCATGTGTGTTTTCTGCAGACTGTGGCACACGGCGTGTTTGGGTGCTGACGGGGAAGTGTTTGTGTTTGGAGGATGTGCAAATAATCTGCTCTCTCAACAACAAGCGGTGAGCAAAATATCAATATTTACTCCCTAATAACCAGCCAATGCTGCTAATGCTAATGCTGAAGCTGGAGTCAGAGCTAACGCTAATGCTGAAGCCGGAGTCAGAGCTAACGCTAATGCTGAAGCCGGAGTCAGAGCTAACGCTAATGCTGAAGCCGGAGTCAGAGCTAACGCTAATGCTGAAGCCGGAGTCAGAGCTAACGCTAATGCTGAAGCCGGAGTCGTTCCTGCCAGGAGAACGTGAGATTAGCTTGAGCAAACTCTGGATTGGTTCTCAAACTGAGAGTTTATTCCTGCCTTGTAAATGCGTTTACATTCATGATATAAGAAGTGAATCAAACCTCGGGTGCGTCGGCTGTGCGCTTCACTCGTCACACTCAGCTGCTGGTCAGACTCTGGATCTACCCGAGTAGACGGAGCGTTTATAGCGAGCTGAGCCGGATCTGAGGCGGAGCTGAGCCGGGCCGGGTCTGTGTGGTTTCGTCAGCTGTATCTCCTCATGCAACACAGAGCTAGTGAGGAGAAAACAAATGTTCACCTGTAGTTTGGAGGCAAACAGAAACACAAGAGCGTCTCAGTGTAGAGCGGTTCACAGGTCGAGGATGAATCCTGCATTTCTGCTCGAGTCTAAACACTCATTTCTTCTTCATCTGTATTTACAGGCTCACAGCAACGAACTACTGGTGTTCACGGTCCAGCCCAAATCTCTGGCCAGGTGAGCGGTTCTCCACAGCGTCATGCTCACCGCCTCGTCCCGTGTGTGTGTGTGTATCCTCAGGCGCTGTTGATCGTGTGTGTGTGTATCCTCAGGCTGTGTTCAGACGTGGCCGTCCGGCACCAGGAGCTTCTTCAGCACTCGTGGGACGTTCTGCCCAAAGCCCTGCTCCAGCAGCTGCAGCAGAGGATCATGGGACACTACTAGAAGACAATCACACCGGAACATGCGGAAAACCATCGCCAGAGACTTTCATGAGACTCGTGTAGCAGAAAATGGTTTATTCCGCCAGACAACACAGAAACCATGCCGGATTTCAACGTCTTCAAACTCATTTATTAACAGCACATCTCATTAAAGCTCGTCACCATCAAACGCTTCTGCTCTTTATTGCTCCTCACAGTTTATCACAACATTTCCCAATCGCACACATACAATCAACACTGTGTACAAAACACCACTGACATTAGAGGAATGAACTGAAATTGTTTCCCAAACCTTTGATTCACACATTTACTGAAACTAGACCATATAATTCCCAGGATTCATCACAACTCTGATCCTACTCTAGATTTGTACAACAAGCCAAAATGTTGTATTGATCTGTTTTTTTTGTTTTTGATTTTTCCAACGTGGAAAATAAATGAAGCAGTGTTCACATTTATACTGTAATTTTGATTTATTTATTATTAAATCCAACGAGTTGAAGGGAAATGATCTGCTTTTAAAACACAAAGCGTTGGTTGTTCTCCGTCTTAAAACAACCTGTGAATATTCAGTCTTTGAAAAGGCGATTCAAAGCATGATGGGATGCGCTCGGGAATCTCCCGCTTCACTTCTTCTTTGCTGCTAAGAGGTTCGGCGCCGACACCTTCACTTTCCCAGGCATGTTTCTGGACAGATCCGTGTCCTGTAAAACAGCAGCGTCACATGACTGATCCCAGCCAATCATCAGAGGCACAAACACGAGCTGCAAATACCTTAACGCTCCGGAACAAGTCCTTCTCTCGAGCGCTGGCATCTTTCCCTCGCATGAAGCTCAGCACGGCCGTACGGGCAGCTGCACGCACACACACACACACACACACACACACACACACACACACACTCTCGTTACATCACATTCACACACACACCATTAACGTTTCACATAAAACCAATCTTTACCTTTGCCCTTTTTCTGAGTCCCTGGCGTTAATTTCACTTTGTACCTGCAGTCAAAACAGGGCAGATTGTTGATTAGGCTCTGAGAATGTGTTCATATCTGATGCTGTGAATCTGCTGACACTGAATCCTGATGCTGTGAATCTGCTGACACTGAATCCTGATGCTGTGAATCTGCTGACACTGAATCCAGATGCTGTGAATCTGCTAGAATCTGCTAATACTGAATCCTGATGCTGTGAATCTGCTGACACTGAATCCTGATGCTGTGAATCTGCTGACACTGAATCCTGATGCTGTGAATCTGCTAACACTGAATCCTGATGCTGTGAATCTGCTGACACTGAATCCTGATGCTGTGAATCTGCTAACACTGAATCCTGATGCTGTGAATCTGCTGACACTGAATCCTGATGCTGTGAATCTGCTGACACTGAATCCTGATGCTGTGAATCTGCTGACACTGAATCCTGAAGCTGTGAATCTGCTAAGACTGAATCCTGATGCTGTGAATCTGCTGACACTGAATCCTGATGCTGTGAATCTGCTGACACTGAATCCTGATGCTGTGAATCTGCTGACACTGAATCCTGATGCTGTGAATCTGCTAACACTGAATCCTGATGCTGTGAATCTGCTGACACTGAATCCTGATGCTGTGAATCTGCTGACACTGAATCCTGAAGCTGTGAATCTGCTAAGACTGAATCCTGATGCTGTGAATCTGCTGACACTGAATCCTGATGCTGTGAATCTGCTGACACTGAATCCTGATGCTGTGAATCTGCTGACACTGAATCCTGATGCTGTGAATCTGCTGACGCTGAGTCCTGATGCTGTGAATCTGCTGATGCTGAATCCTGATGCTGTGAATCTGCTGATACTGAATCCTGATGCTGTGAATCTGCTGATACTGAATCCTGATGCTGTTAATCTGCTGATACTGAATCCTGATGCTGTGAATCTGCTAATACTGAATCCTGATGCTGTGAATCTGCTAGAATCTGCTAATACTGAATCCTGATGCTGTGAATCTGCCAACACTGAATCCTGATGCTGTGAATCTGCCAACACTGAATCCTGATGTTGTGAATCTGCTAACACTGAATCCTGATGCTGTGAATCTGCTAATACTGAATCCTGATGCTGTGAATCTGCTAGAATCTGCTAATACTGAATCCTGCTGCTGTGAATCTTCCAACACTGAATCCTGATGTTGTGAATCTGCTAACACTGAATCCTGATGCTGTGAATCTGCCAACACTGAATCCTGATGTTGTGAATCTGCCAACACTGAATCCTGATGCTGTGAATCTGCTAGAATCTGCTAATACTGAATCCTGATGCTGTGAATCTGCTGACACTGAATCCAGATGCTGTGAATCTGCTAGAATCTGCTAATACTGAATCCTGATGCTGTGAATCTGCTAAGACTGAATCCTGATGCTGTGAATCTGCTAACACTGAATCCTGATGCTGTGAATCTGCTGACACTGAATCCTGATGCTGTGAATCTGCTAACACTGAATCCTGATGCTGTGAATCTGCTGACACTGAATCCTGATGCTGTGAATCTGCTGACACTGAATCCTGATGCTGTGAATCTGCTGACACTGAATCCTGAAGCTGTGAATCTGCTAAGACTGAATCCTGATGCTGTGAATCTGCTGACACTGAATCCTGATGCTGTGAATCTGCTGACACTGAATCCTGATGCTGTGAATCTGCTGACACTGAATCCTGATGCTGTGAATCTGCTGACACTGAATCCTGATGCTGTGAATCTGCTGACACTGAATCCTGATGCTGTGAATCTGCTGATACTGAATCCTGATGCTGTTAATCTGCTGATACTGAATCCTGATGCTAATACTGAATCCTGATGCTGTGAATCTGCTAGAATCTGCTAATACTGAATCCTGATGCTGTGAATCTGCCAACACTGAATCCTGATGTTGTGAATCTGCTAACACTGAATCCTGATGCTGTGAATCTGCCAACACTGAAACCTGATGTTGTGAATCTGCTGACACTGAATCCTGATGCTGTGAATCTGCTAAGACTGAATCCTGATGCTGTGAATCTGCTAACACTGAATCCTGATGCTGTGAATCTGCTGACACTGAATCCTGATGCTGTGAATCTGCTAACACTGAATCCTGATGCTGTGAATCTGCTGACACTGAATCCTGATGCTGTGAATCTGCTGACACTGAATCCTGATGCTGTGAATCTGCTGACACTGAATCCTGAAGCTGTGAATCTGCTAAGACTGAATCCTGATGCTGTGAATCTGCTGACACTGAATCCTGATGCTGTGAATCTGCTGACACTGAATCCTGATGCTGTGAATCTGCGGACACTGAATCCTGATGCTGTGAATCTGCTGACACTGAATCCTGATGCTGTGAATCTGCTAGAATCTGCTAATACTGACTCCTGATGCTGTGAATCTGCTAACACTGAATCCTGATGCTGTGAATCTGCCAACACTGAATCCTGATGTTGTGAATCTGCTAACACTGAATCCTGATGCTGTGAATCTGCTAATACTGAATCCTGATGCTGTGAATCTGTTAGAATCTGCTAATACTGAATCCTGATGCTGTGAATCTGCCAACACTGAATCCTGATGCTGTGAATCTGCTAGAATCTGCTAATACTGAATCCTGATGCTGTGAATCTGCTGACACTGAATCCAGATGCTGTGAATCTGCTAGAATCTGCTAATACTGAATCCTGATGCTGTGAATCTGCTAAGACTGAATCCTGATGCTGTGAATCTGCTAAGACTGAATCCTGATGCTGTGAATCTGCTGACACTGAATCCTGATGCTGTGAATCTGCTAACACTGAATCCTGATGCTGTGAATCTGCTGACACTGAATCCTGATGCTGTGAATCTGCTGACACTGAATCCTGATGCTGTGAATCTGCTGACACTGAATCCTGAAGCTGTGAATCTGCTAAGACTGAATCCTGATGCTGTGAATCTGCTGACACTGAATCCTGATGCTGTGAATCTGCTGACACTGAATCCTGATGCTGTGAATCTGCTGACACTGAATCCTGATGCTGTGAATCTGCTGACACTGAATCCTGATGCTGTGAATCTGCTGATACTGAATCCTGATGCTGTGAATCTGCTGATACTGAATCCTGATGCTGTTAATCTGCTGATACTGAATCCTGATGCTAATACTGAATCCTGATGCTGTGAATCTGCTAGAATCTGCTAATACTGAATCCTGATGCTGTGAATCTGCCAACACTGAATCCTGATGTTGTGAATCTGCTAACACTGAATCCTGATGCTGTGAATCTGCCAACACTGAAACCTGATGTTGTGAATCTGCTGACACTGAATCCTGATGCTGTGAATCTGCTGACACTGAATCCTGATGCTGTGAATCTGCCAACACTGAATCCTGATGCTGTGAATCTGCCGACACTGAATCCTGATGCTGTGAATCTGCCAACACTGAATCCTGATGCTGTGAATCTGCCAACACTGAATCCTGATGCTGTGAATCTGCCAACACTGAATCCTGATGCTGTGAATCTGCTGACACTGAATCCTGATGCTGTGAATCTGCTGACACTGAATCCTGATGCTGTGAATCTGCCGACACTGAATCCTGATGCTGTGAATCTGCTAACACTGAATCCTGATGCTGTGAATCTGCTAATACTGAATCCTGATGTTGTGAATCTGCTAATACTGAATACTGATGCTGTGAATCTGCTAGAATCTGCTAATACTGAATCCTGATGCTGTGAATCTGCTGACACTGAATCCTGATGCTGTGAATCTGCGACACTGAATCCTGATGTTGTGAATCTGCTGACACTGAATCCTGATGCTGTGAATCTGCTGACACTGAATCCTGATGCTGTGAATCTGCCAACACTGAATCCTGATGCTGTGAATCTGCTGACACTGAATCCTGATGCTGTGAATCTGCTGACACTGAATCCTGATGCTGTGAATCTGCCGACACTGAATCCTGATGCTGTGAATCTGCTAACACTGAATCCTGATGCTGTGAATCTGCTAATACTGAATCCTGATGCTGTGAATCTGCTAACACTGAATCCTGATGCTGTGAATCTGCTAATACTGAATCCTGATGTTGTGAATCTGCTAATACTGAATACTGATGCTGTGAATCTGCTAGAATCTGCTAATACTGAATCCTGATGCTGTGAATCTGCTGACACTGAATCCTGATGCTGTGAATCTGCCAACACTGAATCCTGATGTTGTGAATCTGCTGACACTGAATCCTGATGCTGTGAATCTGCTGACACTGAATCCTGATGCTGTGAATCTGCCAACACTGAATCCTGATGCTGTGAATCTGCTAGAATCTGCTAATACTGAATCCTGATGCTGTGAATTTGCTAATACTGAATCCTGATGCTGTGAATCTGCTAGAATCTGCTAATACTGAATCCTGATGCTGTAAATCTGCTCATACTGAATCCTGATGCTGTGAATCTGCTAGAATCTGCTAATACTGAATCCTGATGTTGTGAATCTGCTAATACTGAATCCTGATGCTGTGAATCTGCTAGAATCTGCTAATACTGAATCCTGATGCTGTGAATCTGCTGATACTGAATCCTGATGCTGTTAATCTGCTGTTACTGAATCCTGATGCTGTGAATCTGCCAACACTGAATCCTGATGTTGTGAATCTGCTAACACTGAATCCTGATGCTGTGAATCTGCTGATACTGAATCCTGATGCTGTTAATCTGCTGTTACTGAATCCTGATGCTGTGAATCTGCTAACACTGAATCCTGATGCTGTGAATCTGCTAATACTGAATCCTGATGCTGTGAATCTGCTGATACTGAATCCTGATGCTGTGAATCTGCTAATACTGAATCCTGATGCTGTGAATCTGTTAGAATCTGCTAATACTGAATCCTGATGCTGTGAATCTGCCAACACTGAATCCTGATGCTGTGAATCTGCTAGAATCTGCTAATACTGAATCCTGATGCTGTGAATCTGCTAACACTGAATCCTGATGCTGTGAATCTGCCAACACTGAATCCTGATGTTGTGAATCTGCTAACACTGAATCCTGATGCTGTGAATCTGCTAACACTGAATCCTGATGCTGTGAATCTGCTAATACTGAATTCTGATGCTGTGAATCTGTTAGAATCTGCTAATACTGAATCATGATGCTGTGAATCTGCTAGAATCTGCTAATACTGAATCCTGATGCTGTGAATCTGCTGACACTGAATCCAGATGCTGTGAATCTGCTAGAATCTGCTAATACTGAATCCTGATGCTGTGAATCTGCTAACACTGAATCCTGATGCTGTGAATCTGCTAACACTGAATCCTGATGCTGTGAATCTGCTAATACTGAATCCTGATGCTGTGAATCTGTTAGAATCTGCTAATACTGAATCCTGATGCTGTGAATCTGCTAGAATCTGCTAATACTGAATCCTGATGCTGTGAATCTGCTGACACTGAATCCAGATGCTGTGAATCTGCTAGAATCTGCTAATACTGAATCCTGATGCTGTGAATCTGCTAAGACTGAATCCTGATGCTGTGAATCTGCTAAGACTGAATCCTGATGCTGTGAATCTGCTGACACTGAATCCTGATGCTGTGAATCTGCTGACACTGAATCCTGATGCTGTGAATCTGCTGACACTGAATCCTGATGCTGTGAATCTGCTGACACTGAATCCTGATGCTGTGAATCTGCTGACACTGAATCCTGAAGCTGTGAATCTGCTAAGACTGAATCCTGATGCTGTGAATCTGCTGACACTGAATCCTGATGCTGTGAATCTGCTGACACTGAATCCTGATGCTGTGAATCTGCTGACACTGAATCCTGATGCTGTGAATCTGCTGACACTGAATCCTGATGCTGTGAATCTGCTGATACTGAATCCTGATGCTGTGAATCTGCTGATACTGAATCCTGATGCTGTTAATCTGCTGATACTGAATCCTGATGCTAATACTGAATCCTGATGCTGTGAATCTGCTAGAATCTGCTAATACTGAATCCTGATGCTGTGAATCTGCCAACACTGAATCCTGATGTTGTGAATCTGCTAACACTGAATCCTGATGCTGTGAATCTGCCAACACTGAAACCTGATGTTGTGAATCTGCTGACACTGAATCCTGATGCTGTGAATCTGCTGACACTGAATCCTGATGCTGTGAATCTGCCGACACTGAATCCTGATGCTGTGAATCTGCCAACACTGAATCCTGATGCTGTGAATCTGCCAACACTGAATCCTGATGCTGTGAATCTGCCAACACTGAATCCTGATGCTGTGAATCTGCTGACACTGAATCCTGATGCTGTGAATCTGCTGACACTGAATCCTGATGCTGTGAATCTGCCGACACTGAATCCTGATGCTGTGAATCTGCTAACACTGAATCCTGATGCTGTGAATCTGCTAATACTGAATCCTGATGTTGTGAATCTGCTAATACTGAATACTGATGCTGTGAATCTGCTAGAATCTGCTAATACTGAATCCTGATGCTGTGAATCTGCTGACACTGAATCCTGATGCTGTGAATCTGCCGACACTGAATCCTGATGTTGTGAATCTGCTGACACTGAATCCTGATGCTGTGAATCTGCTGACACTGAATCCTGATGCTGTGAATCTGCCAACACTGAATCCTGATGCTGTGAATCTGCTGACACTGAATCCTGATGCTGTGAATCTGCTGACACTGAATCCTGATGCTGTGAATCTGCCGACACTGAATCCTGATGCTGTGAATCTGCTAACACTGAATCCTGATGCTGTGAATCTGCTAATACTGAATCCTGATGCTGTGAATCTGCTAACACTGAATCCTGATGCTGTGAATCTGCTAATACTGAATCCTGATGTTGTGAATCTGCTAATACTGAATACTGATGCTGTGAATCTGCTAGAATCTGCTAATACTGAATCCTGATGCTGTGAATCTGCTGACACTGAATCCTGATGCTGTGAATCTGCCAACACTGAATCCTGATGTTGTGAATCTGCTGACACTGAATCCTGATGCTGTGAATCTGCTGACACTGAATCCTGATGCTGTGAATCTGCCAACACTGAATCCTGATGCTGTGAATCTGCTAGAATCTGCTAATACTGAATCCTGATGCTGTGAATTTGCTAATACTGAATCCTGATGCTGTGAATCTGCTAGAATCTGCTAATACTGAATCCTGATGCTGTAAATCTGCTCATACTGAATCCTGATGCTGTGAATCTGCTAGAATCTGCTAATACTGAATCCTGATGTTGTGAATCTGCTAATACTGAATCCTGATGCTGTGAATCTGCTAGAATCTGCTAATACTGAATCCTGATGCTGTGAATCTGCTGATACTGAATCCTGATGCTGTTAATCTGCTGTTACTGAATCCTGATGCTGTGAATCTGCCAACACTGAATCCTGATGTTGTGAATCTGCTAACACTGAATCCTGATGCTGTGAATCTGCTGATACTGAATCCTGATGCTGTTAATCTGCTGTTACTGAATCCTGATGCTGTGAATCTGCTAACACTGAATCCTGATGCTGTGAATCTGCTAATACTGAATCCTGATGCTGTGAATCTGCTGATACTGAATCCTGATGCTGTGAATCTGCTGTTACTGAATCCTGATGCTGTGAATCTGCTTGAATCTGCTAATACTGAATCCTGATGCTGTGAATCTGCTTGAATCTGCTAATACTGAATCCTGATGCTGTGAATCTGCCAACACTGAATCCTGATGCTGTGAATCTGCTAGAATCTGCTAATACTGAATCCTGATGCTGTGAATCTGCCAACACTGAATCCTGATGCTGTGAATCTGCTAGAATCTGCTAATACTGAATCCTGATGCTGTGAATCTGCTAATACTGAATCCTGATGCTGTGAATCTGCTAATACTGAATCCTGATGCTGTGAATCTGCTGACACTGAATCCTGATGCTGTGAATCTGCCGACACTGAATCCTGATGCTGTGAATCTGCTGACACTGAATCCTGATGCTGTGAATCTGCCAACACTGAATCCTGATGCTGTGAATCTGCTAGAATCTGCTAATACTGAATCCTGATGCTGTGAATCTGCTAATACTGAATCCTGATGCTGTGAATCTGCTAGAATCTGCTAATACTGAATCCTGATGCTGTAAATCTGCTCATACTGAATCCTGATGCTGTGAATCTGCTAATACTGAATCCTGTTGCTGTGAATCTGCCAACACTGAATCCTGATGTTGTGAATCTGTTAATACTGAATCCTGATGTTGTGAATCTGCTAATACTGAATCCTGAAAGCACACTTGTAGTTGGCGAGGGCCATGTAGGGAGCGCAGACGGGCACGGAGAACATCAGCACATCGTCCGGGTGCGGCAGACCGGTCAGAGAGTCCAGAACGTCCTAATACACAACACCACACTCACAATCACACATATCCTCAGTTATACATCATAATTCAGACAGGAAGTCTGATGTGCACTTCCTGTTTGTCCTGCTTCGCTCACCTCAGCCACAGGATTGTCCACGTCCTCCGTCTCCTGCAACACAATCACAGCTCAGTAACTCGTAACTCCACAGATCATGTGTATCTCCCACCGGTGACGTACCCTGGAGTCGGGATCCTCCGCAGCTTCGGTGTCTTCGCTCGTCCGGATGATGTTCACGGCTTCGGGCTTCAGAACTGCTTTCTGAGGAGGAGGAGGATGTTTCCTGACCGGCTCTTCCTTCACTCTTCCTTTCTTGCCCTTCTTTGGCTTCTCCTGCTTGCTGGATCCTGCGGACTGTGTTCATGCCGAGGACAGAGACGAACACTGAGGATATTTCTCTGAGCTCGTGTTAAACACATGTGAACTGTCAGACTGACCCCCAATAGCTTCATCATCATCTCTCGGTCCTCTTCATCCTGGTCTTTGTACTTGTCCTTCATCTTCTTCAGTTTGTTCTGAGGGAAACACACACACATCAGTGGACTGACCTCCTGACCCCTGACCTCCGACCTCCTGACCCGTGACAGTGTTGATGCTCTATCACCTTCTGTCCTCTTTTCAGCGGCGGCTCCGCTCCGCTCCTGCGCTCCGTCACGCTGGGAGTCTCCGGCTCTGCGGCGCCGCTGTCCTCGGGATCAGCCGTGTTCTCCGGCTTCGGCTTCTTCATGTCCCTGATGACAGCGACAGGCGTTAGTGTGTGTGTGTGGTCTCACCTGCGCTGTCTGGCCGTTTGGTGTGTGTGTGTGTGTGTGTGTGTGTGTGTGTGGTCTCACCTGCGCTGTCTGGCCGTCTGGTGTGTGTGTGTGTGTGTGTGTGTGGTCTCACCTGCGCTGTCTGGCTGTCAGGTGTGTGTGTGTATGTGTGTGTGTGTGTGTGTGTGTGTGTGTGGTCTCACCTGCGCTGTCTGGCCGTCAGGTGTTTTCTCCCATGAGCCTCGGCTGCGTTTGCCTGCAGGACACACACACTTTAAACATCTGCACATTGAGTTCAAATGGAGTCATGTGATCAGTTGGTCACCTGATGCGACTCGTCCTGCGTGAAGGCGTTGGTCTGAAGAGTTCTGCGTAAAGAGACACATGGACTGAAGCGATCGTCACACACACACACACACACTCACACACACACACACACACACACACACCTGTTGGGCTGCAGGTGTGACAGTGAGATGCTGGTGTCGGGGAAGCTGATCTCTGCACTCTGCTCTTCCTGGTCTCTGAGGTTGCTCTCGTTCAGCGGCTCCTCTTCCTCACGCGGCTCCTCTTCCTCACGCGGCTCCTCTTCCTCACGCGGCTCCTCTTCCTCACGCTCGCTGTCGTCACCTGAGGCACAGCACACGAGTCTGAGTATCTCACAGAGGCTTGAGAATGAGGAGAGATGATGATGATGCTGTTCATGAACCTAAGAGTTCGTCTCCTTCCTCCAGAAGGTCTGCGGTGCTGGACGCCACGTCCTCTTCCTCATCCAGGGTCTTCATCTTCCTCTCTCCGCGATGCCTAAAAACACTCTGATCATCGACCTGCAACGCAGAAGAAGAGAGTCCTGATGATGATGATCACATGACCACTGATAACTGATGATGAACAACAGCGGCTTAACCTTGAACAGAAACCCGAAGCCCATGATCAGATATGATGGAGGCAGGAAGTTCTTCTTCCCTGTGGAAAAGCCATACAGTACATTTAGTAATATTCCCCATATAGTGAGTCTGCAGATGAGCTGACCTCTGACCTCTGATCATGAAGCTGCCGGTGGTCAGGTATTCTCCTGTCGGAGCGGTTTTGGTCACCTGATGATGATGGACCCACCAGGCGCTGGTGATGACCTTAGCGTCCCACGCCGCGCTGTAGCAGACGGCCATCGTCCCGGCCTCGGTCAGCGTGCGGGGGGGAACCGGCTGGCCTGAGGGAGCAGAGCACTAGCACAGGTCAAAGGTCACGGGGTCGATTCCCCCGTAATGCATAAACTGATCACATGTAATAATTCTATGCAAGTCAAGTCGCTTTGAGTTCACAGTCACCTGATCAGGACAGTTTCACAACACTCTTTCATCTGAAAGTCACGTGTCTAGTATCTGTAAAACCGCATTTTTCCATCTTAAAAATATATCTAAATTACGTCATATGCTCTCATTGACAAATGCGGAACAATTAGTTCATGCGTTCATGACATCAAGGCTAGATTATTGTAATGCTCTTATGGGTGGTTCCCCTGCACGCGAGGCCTGTTGATAATACCCAGAATATCTAAATCGACTGCTGGCGGCAGATCCTTCTCCTATTTAGCACCAAAACTCTGGAACAGTCTTCCTACCATTGTCCGGGAAGCAGACACTCTGTCAGATCAAAGCTAGATCTACATCTCTTTGACATAGCATACACATAACACATTATAGACTTCTATAATTCAATGTTAGGCTGCATAGATTAGGTCAGCCGGAACCGGGAACACTTCCCATAAATCCTGATGTACTCGTTACATCATAAGAAGAATGGCGTCTACGCTAATATTAGTCTCTCTGTTTATCCCAAGGTTTACCTGCAGGTTTACACACACACACACACACACACACACACACACACACACACACACACACACACTCCAGATCTGATGAAGGACCTGCGCCTGGACACACACACACACACACACACACACTCCAGATCTGATGAAGAACCTGCACCTGGACACGATGACAGCGCAGTCCTGAAGTGTCACTAGTCTCTCTCCTGTGAAGGCCTATTCCTATTATCAATGTAAAGCTGCTTTGGAACAATCTACATTGTTAAAGCGCTGTATAAATGAAGATGACATGACTTGACTCAACACAACATCAGATCATCGTCACTCAACACAACACGTGTTCCTCACCAGATGGGTTCTTGATCACACAGCTTGTGGCTCCATGCAGATCCGCGTGAACGTACACGTCTCCTGAGGAAACACAGCATCAGAGAAACTGAGCATCATGGGAAACCCTGGAGCCTCAGAGCGGACGCACACACACACACACACACACACACACACACACCTGCTCTCAGGTAGCGCTTGACGATCATCTCGTTCTGCTGCTGGTCTCGTCCAGCGATGATCAGATAGTTCTCAGAGCTGACGAACCACAGGAACTTCTCAAACCTGCCCAGAGAGTGCTGGATTAGAGACACACACACACACACACACACACACACACACACACACACACACGTTGCTTTACCAGTACACCTTCCTGGCCTTCTGAATGCTGGTCACCGTCTGCACTTCTTTCAGTGTCTGTTTGGTCTTCTTCTCAGCAGATTTGAAGGCCTTGAATCGAGAAAAAAACAACAGAGTCATTCAACAAAACCGGCAGCCGATGATAAACACTCGTCTCGTCTCATCTCGTCTCGTCCCGTGTTGTGTCGTGTCGTCTCGTCTCGTGTCGTCCCGTCTCGTGTCGTCCCGTGTCGTCCTGTCTCGTGTCGTCCCGTGTCGTGTCGTCTTGTCTCGTCTTGTGTCGTCTCGTCTCGTCTTGTGTCGTGTCGTCTCGTCTTGTGTCGTCTCGTCTCGTGTTGTGTCGTCTCGTCTCGTGTCATCTCGTGTCGTCTCGTGTCATCTCGTGTCGTGTCGTGTCGTCTTGTCTCGTCCCGTGTCGTCTTGTCTCGTCTTGTGTCGTCTCGTCTCGTGTCGTCTTGTGTCGTGTCGTCTCGTCTTGTGTCGTCTCGTCCCGTGTTGTGTCGTCTCGTGTTGTGTCGTCTCGTGTTGTGTCGTCTCGTCTCGTGTCATCTCGTGTCGTCTCGTGTCATCTCGTGTCGTCTCGTCTTGTCTCGTCCCGTGTCGTCTTGTCTCGTCTTGTGTCGTCTCGTCTCGTGTCGTCTTGTGTCGTGTCGTCTCGTCTTGTGTCGTCTCGTGTCGTCTCGTCCCGTGTTGTGTCGTCTCGTGTCGTCCCGTGTCGTCTCGTCTCGTGTCGTCCCGTGTCGTCTCGTGTCGTGTTGTCCCGTGTCGTGTCGTCTCGTGTCGTCTCGTGTTGTCCCGTGTCGTCCCGTGTCGTCTCGTGTCGTCCCGTGTCGTCTCGTGTTGTCCCGTGTCGTGTCGTCTCGTCCCGTGTTGTGTCGTCTCGTGTCGTCCCGTGTCGTCTCGTGTCGTCTCGTCTCGTCTCGTGTCGTCCCGTGTGGTGTCGTGTCGTGTCGTCTCGTCTTGTGTCGTCTCGTCTCGTGTCGTCTCGTGTCGTCCCGTGTCGTCTCGTCTTGTGTCGTCTCGTCTCGTCTCGTCTTGTGTCGTCTCGTCCCGTGTCGTCTCGTGTCGTTCTGTCGTCTTGTGTCGTCTCGTCTTGTGTCGTCCTGTGTCGTCTCGTCTCGTGTTGTCCCGTGTCGTGTCGTCTTGTGTCGTCTCGTCCCGTGTCGTCTCGTGTCGTCTCGTGTTGTGTCGTCTCGTGTCGTCTCGTGTCGTCTCGTGTCATCTCGTGTCGTCTCGTCTCGTGTCGTCTTGTCTCGTCTTGTGTCGTCTCGTCTCGTGTCGTCTTGTGTCGTGTCGTCTCGTCTTGTGTCGTCTCGTGTCGTCTCGTCCCGTGTTGTGTCGTCTCGTGTCGTCCCGTGTCGTCTCGTGTCGTCCCGTGTCGTCTCGTGTCGTGTCGTCTCGTGTTGTCCCGTGTCGTGTCGTCTCGTGTCGTCTCGTGTCGTCTCGTGTCGTCCCGTGTCGTCTCGTGTCGTCCCGTGTCGTCTCGTGTTGTCCCGTGTCGTGTCGTCTCGTCCCGTGTTGTGTCGTCTCGTGTCGTCCCGTGTCGTCTCGTCTCGTGTCGTCTCGTGTCGTCCCGTGTGGTGTCGTGTCGTGTCGTCTCGTCTTGTGTCGTCTCGTCTCGTGTCGTCTCGTGTCGTCCCGTGTCGTCTCGTCTTGTGTCGTCTCGTCTCGTCTTGTGTCGTCTCGTCCCGTGTCGTCTCGTCCCGTGTCGTCTCGTGTCGTGTCGTTCTGTCGTCTTGTGTCGTCTCGTCTTGTGTCGTCCTGTGTCGTCTCGTCTCGTGTTGTCCCGTGTCGTGTCGTCTTGTGTCGTCTCGTCCCGTGTCGTCTCGTGTCGTCTCGTGTTGTGTCGTCTCGTCTCGTGTCGTCTCGTGTCATCTCGTGTCGTCTCGTCTCGTGTCGTCTCGTCTTGTGTCGTCTCGTCTCGTGTCGTCTCGTGTCGTCTCGTCTTGTGTCGTGTCGTCTCGTGTCGTCTCGTCTTGTGTCGTCTCGTCTCGTGTCGTCTCGTGTCGTCTCGTGTCGTCTCGTCCCGTGTCGTCTCGTGTCGTCTCGTCCTGTGTTGTGTCGTGTCGTCTCGTGTCGTCCCGTGTCGTCTCGTGTTGTCTCGTGTTGTCCCGTGTCGTCTCGTGTCGTCCCGTGTCGTCTCGTGTCGTCTCGTCTTGTGTCGTCTCGTCTTGTGTCGTCTCGTGTCGTCCCGTGTCGTCGCGTCTTGTGTCGTCTCGTCTCGTCTTGTGTCGTCTCGTCTCGTGTCGTCCCGTGTCGTCCCGTGTTGTCCCGTGTCGTCTCGTGTCGTCTCGTCTTGTGTCGTCCTGTGTCGTCTCGTCTCGTGTTGTCCCGTGTCGTGTCGTCTTGTGTCGTCTCGTCTCGTGTCGTCTTGTGTCGTCTCGTGTCGTCTCGTGTCGTCTCGTGTCGTCTCGTGTTGTGTCGTCTCGTGTTGTGTCGTCTCGTCTCGTGTCGTCTCGTGTCATCTCGTGTCGTCCCGTGTCGTCTCGTGTCGTCTTGTCTCGTCTTGTGTCGTCTCGTCTCGTGTCGTCTTGTGTCGTGTCGTCTCGTGTCGTCTTGTGTCGTGTCGTCTCGTGTCGTGTCGTCTCGTGTCGTCTTTTGTGTTGTGTCGTCTTGTGTCGTCTTGTATCGTCTCGTGTCGTCTCGTGTCGTCTCGTGTCGTCTCGTGTTGTGTCGTCTCGTCTCATCTCGTCTCGTGTCATCTCGTGTCATCTCGTGTCGTCTCGTGTCGTCTCGTGTCATCTCGTCTCGTGTCATCTCGTGTCGTCCCGTGTCGTCTCGTGTCGTCTTGTCTCGTCTTGTGTCGTCTCGTCTCGTGTCGTCTTGTGTCGTGTCGTCTCGTCCCGTGTCGTCTCGTCCCGTGTTGTGTCGTGTCGTCTCGTGTCGTCTCGTGTCGTCTCGTGTTGTCCCGTGTCGTCTCGTGTCGTCTCGTGTCGTCCCGTGTCGTCCCGTGTCGTCTCGTGTCGTCTCGTGTCGTCTCGTCTCGTCTTGTGTCGTCTCGTCTCGTGTCGTGTCGTGTCGTCCCGTGTCGTCTCGTGTCGTCCTGTGTCGCCTCGTGTCGTCTCGTCTTGTGTCGTCCCGTGTCGTGTCGTCCCGTGTCGTCTCGTGTCGTCTTGTGTCGTGTCGTCTCGTGTCGTCTTGTGTCGTGTCGTCTCGTCTCGTGTCGTCTTGTGTTGTGTCGTCTTGTGTCGTCTTGTGTCGTCTCGTCCCGTCTTGTGTCGTCTCGTGTCGTCTCGTCTCGTGTCGTCTCGTGTCATCTCGTGTCGTCTCGTGTCGTGTCGTCTCGTCTCATCTCGTCTCGTGTCATCTCGTGTCGTCTCGTGTCGTCTCGTGTCGTCTCGTGTCGTGTCGTCTCGTGTCGTGTCGCCTCGTCTTGTGTCGTGTCGTCTCGTCTTGTGTCGTCTCGTCTTGTGTCGTGTCGTCTCGTGTCGTCTCGTCTCGTGTCGTCTCGTCTCGTGTCGCCTCGTCTTGTGTCGTGTCGTCTCGTGTCGTCTCGTCTTGTGTCGTCTCGTCTTGTGTCGTGTCGTCTCGTCTTGTGTCGTGTCGCCTCGTCTTGTGTCGTCTCGTGTCGTCTTGTGTCGTCTCGTCTTGTGTCGTCTCGTCTTGTGTCGTGTCGTCTCGTCTTGTGTCGTGTCGCCTCGTCTTGTGTCGTGTCGCCTCGTCTTGTGTCGTCTCGTCTCGTGTCGCCTCGTCTTGTGTCGTCTCGTCTCGTGTCGTCTCGTCTTGTGTCGTCTCGTCTTGTGTCGTCTCGTCTTGTGTCGTCTCGTCTTGTGTCGTCTCGTCTTGTGTCGTGTCGTCTCGTCTTGTGTCGTCTCGTGTCGCCTCGTCTTGTGTCGTGTCGTCTCGTCTTGTGTCGTCTCGTCTTGTGTCGTGTCGTCTCGTCTCGTGTCGTCTCGTCTTGTGTCGTCTCGTCTTGTGTCGTGTCGTCTCGTCTCGTGTCGTCTCGTCTTGTGTCGTCTTGTGTCGTCTCGTCTTGTGTCGTGTCGTCTCGTCTTGTCGTCTCGTGTCGCCTCGTCTTGTGTCGTGTCGTCTCGTCTTGTGTCGTCTCGTCTTGTGTCGTGTCGCCTCGTCTTGTGTCGTCTCGTCTCGTGTCGTCTCGTCTTGTGTCGTCTTGTGTCGTCTCGTCTTGTGTCGTCTTGTCTCATGTCGTGACGTCTCGCCTTTTGTGCCGCTTCCACGGTTTTCTGCTCTTTCTTGGCGGCGCTCCTCTTGCAGTCGTAGTACCTGTGGAGAGAGTGATGTTTCCGTGAGAGAGTCGTTCAGCATCAGCTCACATCATTCACACCAACACTCACTTCTTCGCATTGGCGTATGCCGAGAGATTCAGATCCACGTCCACTAGAACCGGCTTGTCCTTGTCCAGTTTTCCCCTCGGCCCTTTATCCCGGCTCCTGCTCTTCTTTCCCTTCAGTGGCGCTGGTTCCTCAGAGGTCCTGGAGTCCGTGTGTTCGGGCTCTCCGTCCTCTGGAGCCGCATACGGGTTTCTGCAGGGACAGAGGAGGAGTGAGTGATCACGTGTGTGTGTGTGTGTGTGTGTGTGTGTGTCACCTGAGCAGCATGGTCATGTGATCACGTACGTACGTGTGTGTGTGTGTCACCTGAGCAGCATGGTCATGTGATCACATGTGTGTGTGTGTGTCACCTGAGCAGCATGGTCATGTGATCACGTGTGTGTGTGTGTGTGTGTGTGTCACCTGAGCAGCATGGTCATGTGATCACGTACGTGTGTGTGTGTGTGTGTGTGTGTGTGTGTGTGTGTCACCTGAGCAGCATGGTCATGTGATTGCTCTGCAGCTTTAGCTCTTTGATAGCGCTGTGGTCATGTGATCACATGTATGTGTGTGTGTGTGTGTGTGTGTGTGTATGTGTGTGTGTCACCTGAGCAGCATGGTCATGTGATTGCTCTGCAGCTTCAGCTCTTTGATAGCGCAGGCCACGGGATCTCCGGCCGCTTGCGCTTCTTTCACGATCTGCCCGATCTCGGCCCAGTCCACCTGATTGGCCAGCGCACTGCGCACCACCGTCAGCGCTCGCTCCACCATCGACAGGTTCATCTCCACCAGCTCTCCCTTCAGCCGGTCCACCTCCTGCACACACACACACACACACACGTCAGCCACTCCACACGCATGACCAACACAGACCGACTTCATACAGCAGACATCTGTCGTTTTCTTCTCTTCTGCTGTCTTTGATCTTCTACATGTCTACAGTAATCTTTATTTGTAATTAGAAAGAACGACGCTCTGGTTCTGGATGCTGATTGGTGCGTTCCAGCTGTGTTACATTTCACCATGCAGAACATTCAGAAACTCTTCCTGAGTCTCTCCGTAAGGCTGCACTCGCTGCTGGTTATTCTGGGATTCTGGATGAGTGAGATTGGCCTGTTCTGTTATTGCCGGAGTTTCTGAAGCTCGTGTAAAGACTCCGCCCTCTTCTGAATGGAGGCGGAGCTAAAGCTCATTTGCATTTAAAGGGACACACACTAAAACGGCATGTTTTTGCTCACACACAAAAAGGGGCAAATTTGACAAGCTATAATAAATGTGTGTGTGTGGACTCGCCTGCGCCTGATGAGACGTGTGTGTGAGACGTGTGTGTGTGTGTGTGTGTCAGACCTGCGCCTGATGAAGAGCCTCCAGCCGCTGCTCATGATCTCGTCTGACGTTCTCCAGTTTCTTCAGCGCCTGTTTCTCCTGTTGAAGAGCTTTCATGTCCAGCTTCTGACCCTCCATCTTCGAGAAGAACTCGTCCACTGCCTGACACACACACACACACACACACACACACATTAACAACGTAAGAGATACAAATACCACATTTTTATTTAGTTCAGAAGATTCTCTAAGAGACTGCCGTATCACACTTTCCATCAGTTCCCATCCTCCTGCTTCTTCATAACGTGTGTTTGCTTCTGTGATAGATGTGTTAGAGTCTACACACACACACACACCGTCAGGGTCATGTGTGTCAGTTAGGGCTGTCAACTTTAGTCGTTTAGTCGACTAATCGGTCGATGCCGTCTTGGTCGACTGACATTCTCATTGGTCGACCAGTTGCATTTTTTTTTTTTTTTTCACCAATAAAGAAATTTTCATTGATTTACTCCTTGATATTTATTCCTTTATAAGCAGTCATATATTACTGTATTCTAAATATAATTAGCCTATGTTTTATCCCCAACTTTAAATGCTTTAATTTAGGCTATTTTGTAACAGCGCCACAGTTTAGCGCACCACGTAGAACACTCGGGAACCGCACCTGTGGCTGGCTGCACTGCTGCTTCGCGTTCAGTAAAGAATATAGGTGGGCTAATATTCTATGTGTCTCTCTGTCCGCTTGCATTTTGATTATTTCGAGAACCGTTCATCCAATCGACAGTGTCGCATTTGGTGCAATATAGACAGACACGCGAGACGCGACACGTTCAGAATTACTAATAGTAACTACAGAACAGCGCGAGCGGGAAGCGGCGTGCCTCACGCGAGCAGGGCTATATTCTCCGAGAACGGACACTGCACTAGTGATATAAAACGCACAGTCTGTTAACTTAAGCAATACTTTTAAGGTAGTCTAATATTTTTCTGACTAACAAATTACTGACACAGTAAAGGGTACATTTAAATAAAGAAAAATGAAATTTAAATAAAGAAAAAAACGAAATTTAAATACAGAAAAAATTGAATTTTAAATAAAGAAAAACGAAATTTAAATAAAGAAAAACGAAATTAAGTTAGCCTAAATTAAAAACGAGATTAATTTAGACGGGTAACGGGTAAAAAGTCTAATACATTTTGTTTCTATTACTCTATTTTCCACAATGTCAAAGCAACAGCAGCAATACAAGCTCAGACACGCACTTCGGTCCATACAAACTCCGCTGTTCTGCGCTCTAGCCAGAGAACACTCCCGTTGCTGGAACACTCAGAGGCTCGAGCCGCGCCTGAGACGCGTGCCTGTGCAAACTCCAACCTACTAACATGGGA